>PVKC010003941.1:9701-37340 GCA_004027635.1 Crocidura indochinensis
GTGTGTGTGTGTGTGTGTGTGTGTGTGTGTGTGTGTGTGTGTGTGTGTGTATGTGTGTGTGTGTGTGTGTGTGTGTAGGAAACTTAATGGAGGAAAGAAGACACTGGTTGTGGAATTAGTGCTGGAACACTATGTCTAAAAGACAACTATGAATAACAATATTGTATATCATGGTGCTTTAATAAAATAAAAATAAAATTTAAAAAGTCTTATCTCAAGCCAGAGTGATATTACAGTTGCTGATCCTGATTCAATCACCCCATATTGTTGGTCCCTTGAGTCTTGCTAAAGTGATCCCTGAGCATTGCTTTGTGTGGCATGAAAAATAAAAGAAATAAAGCTTTAATTCCTTCTTCTGACTTCCACAGTTTGTCAGATTTACTATGAAAAAACAAAGAGACTTACATAAAAGAATAATGTATTTTTGAAGGGATCTTGGAGACTTTTTTATTGAAGACATAGATTCAAATGACAACTCAAAAAGTATTTTGGAGGGTCTTCAAACAAGGTAACTTTAAAGAGTGTTAATGAATAATAGGGAAGAATGATAGAATCACAAAATGGTTTACCAAGGATTAGGATTGATAACATATATTACATTTTTTTTTCACAGTTCATTGACTTTTAATCAAATTTGTTTTGGGTAACAGAAAAAGAAAAAGTTATCTTTATAGTTTGCAGGAAAATAAATTCTAGACAGAGAAAACATTTCTGCTGTTCAACACAGTTTTCAAAAGTTAAAAGTTCAGCAAAATGGAGTAGATGGAACCAATTCAATATTTCCAAACTTCACGTTCACTCATAGTGATATATTTTGTGTTTGTTTTGGGGCCACACCCTAAGCTGTGCTCAAGACTTACTTTTTATTTTGCATTTAGGAATCACTTCTGTTGGGACTCAGGGGACCACTAGGGATGTCGGAGATTAAACCAAGGTCAGTCATTTGCAAGGAAAACAACTTAATAGTTTGATGATATTAAATTTATTAACAATATAAATTCTATCCATCTATTTTTATCTTTATTGGTTTGGGGGAGAGATGTGTTTCATCCAGTGACTGTGTTTAGTGAAGCATACTTTTGCTCCTGGTTCTGAGTTCAGGCATCACTCCTGGAAGAGTTTGGGAGACCATATGTGGAGCCACAATGGAATTTGGTAAGGCATGTAACTTACTCCTGTATCTCTAGTCCTCTTTTTGCTTTGGAGGGAGAGAGGAACACTCATGGCAGTGGTCAGGACTTATCCCTGGCTCTGCACTCAGTGATCATTCCTGAAAGCCTTGGGTCACCACATGGGGTGCCAGTGATTGAACCTGCAATGGCCCCATGCAAGGCAAATACCCTACCCACTGTGCCAGTGCTCTAGTCCTCTTTTTTTCTTTTGAAGAAATTGGACTAGCAGAACATTTTAAATGGCAGGTGTGGCTCAACAACAAAGAGCAACCAAATTGAAAAAAAAAAAGACTGTTTAAGCTATTTGAGAAATTTTGCAATCCCATACAAATTTCATTAGTATTTATTTTATGTCTTTGAAAAATGCCACTGAAACTTTGATAAGAATGACACTGAATCTATATTTTAACAATGCCAATTCTTACAATCCATAAAGATATACTTTTCCATTCCATCGTGTCTTCTCTTTTCTTTTTTGTGAAGCAAAGTAGTTCTAATGGAAAGAAATTTAGAGAGATGCTAATGGGGAGAAAGGGAGAGATGTGAGATCAAGAATGACCAAGGAGTGCTTGCTTTGGCAGCACATATACTAAAATAAAATTTTTTTTTTAAAGAATGACCAAGGAGGGACAGAGTAACAGTATAGGGAAGGTGTCTTTTCATGAGTGCAGAGCTGGAAGTAACTCAAGAACACCACCATGTGTTGCCAAAAAGAAAGAACAAGGGCTCAAAAGAACTAGCAAAAAAGAGACATAGGTATGTTTTTAAGGGCAAACATGAAAGAATAAGTTTAATTTTTTAGTAGTTAGTTTATAATATATAGATTTTTTTGTTTTTGTGTCATACCCGGCAGTGCTCAGGGGTTACTTCTGGTTCTATGCTCAGAAATCGCTCCTGGCAGGCTTGGGGGGACCATATGGGACAGTGGTATTCAAACCGAACCACTGTTCATCTGCATGCAAGGCAAAGGCCCTACCTCCATGCCATCTCTCCGGCCCTAATATATAGTTTTTAATTGCCTTTGTTTAATTGCTTTGAAGTTCTTAATATTTTAGGACACAGTTGTAAATGTGATCTCTTTGGGAAGGTGGTGTGTTTTGGACCACACTCAGTGATCATTCAGAGATCATTTCTGGAAGTGCTAAAGGTACCAATAATGGTACCAATAAGTAATGCCGAGTATTGAACTGGGGTTTGTTATATATAAATCCTTAACATTTGTACTATGTTATTTAATTTTTTTCTCCCTTTGTTTACTATTGTAATACAGGAATGCTATAGAAGACTCTTGTGTACTATACTTATATAGTGATCTGCTTGTTTGTCTCTCCTTACTCATTTCTTCTAATTCTTCTTGCTTTGAGTTTACCATGTGCTCTCTAACAGAAGGTTTTTTTTTAAAAATCTTTAAGCACCATGATTACAGCAAGACTGTAGTTGGGTTTCAGTCATAAACAGAACACCCCCCTTCACCAGTGCAACATTCTCACTACCAATGCCACCCACTCCCTCCCCAAACCCTGCCTGTATTTGAGACAGGCATGTTCTACTTCTCTCACTCATTAAGATTATAATGATGGGGCCCGGGAGATAGCTTGGAGGTAAGGCGTTTGCCTTTCATGCAAAAGGTCATCGGTTAGAATCCTGGTGCCCCATATGATCCCCCGTGCCTGCCAGGAGCAATTTCTGAGCATGGAGCCAGGAGTACCCCCTGAGCACTGCTGGGTGTGACCCAAAAACAAAAACAAAAGCAAACAAACAAAAAGATTATAATGATAATTGTTTTGTTTTGTTTTGTGTTTTGGGGCCACACCCAGCGGTGCTCGGGGGTTACTTTGCTCAGAAATAGCTCCTGTCAGGCACGGGGGACCATATGGGACTCAGGGATTCGAACCAACCACTTTAGGTCCTGGATCGGCTGCTTGCAAGGCAAACGCTTCTGTTCTATCTCTCTGGTCCCGTAGAGATAGTTGTTAGTGTAGTTATTTACCTAACTGCACTCATCACTCTTTGTGGTGAGCTTCATATTGTGAGCCAGGCCTTCCAGTCCTCATCTCTACTGTCTCTGGGCATTGTCACAAAAATGTCCTTAATTTTTCTTAAAGCCCATAGATGAGTGGTACTATTCTGTGTCTATCTCTCTCCCTCAGACTTATTTAACTGAGCATAATAGATTCCATGTACAACCATGTATTGGAAAACTTCATGGCTTCATCTCTCCTGATGGCTGCATAACATTCTATTGTGTATATGTACCACAGTTTCTTTAGTCATTCATTTGTTGAAGGACATCTTTGTTGTTTCTAGAGTCTAGCTAGTGTAAGTAGCACTGCAATGAATATAGGTGTGAGGAAGGGATTTTTGAATTGTATTTTGCTTTCCTAAAGTATATCCCTAGGAGTGGTATAGCTGGATTATATGGGAGCTCAATTTCCAGTTTTTTGATCTCCCTCATGATTAGTGATGTGGAGCATTTTTTCATGTGCCTTTTGGCCATTTGTATTTCTTCTTTGAGAAAATGTCTGTTCATTTCTTCTCCACAGATTTTGTTGGGGTTAGATGTTTTTTCTTGTTAAGTTCTGTTAGTACCTTGTATATTTTAGATATTAGCCCCTTGTCTGATGGGTATTGTGTGAATAGTTTCTTCCATTTTATGGGTGGCATTTGTATCCTAGGCACTATTTCCTTTGAGGTGCAGAAGCTTCTCAGCTTAATATATTCCCATCTGTTTATCTTTGCTTCCACTTGTTTGGAGAGTGCTATTTCCTCCTTGAAGATGCCTTTAGTCTCAATGTCATGGAGTGCTTTACCTATGTGTTGTTCCATATACCTTATGGTTTCAGGCCTGATATAAAGGTCTTTAATCCATTTGGATTTGACCTTTGTGCATAGCACTGTGCTGAACATAGGGTAACAAAGGAAAATTTTGTGTTTTTGTTGCTGCTGTTGCTGTTGTTTTTGGGGTTTGGGGCCACACCCAGTGACACTCAGTGGTTACTCCTGGCTATGTGCTCAGAAATAACTCCTGGCTTGTGGGACCATATGGAATGCCGGGGGTCTGACCTGGGTCAGCCACATGAAAGGCAAATTCCCTAATGCTGCGCTATTGCTCCAGCCCCACAAAGGGAATTTTTGTTTGTTTATTTGTTTGCTTTTTTTTGTTTGTTTTTTTTTGTCACACCCAGCAGTGCTCAGGGGTTACTCCTGGCTCTATGCTCAGAAATTGCTCCTGGCAGGCTCGAGGGACCATATGGGATGCCGGGATTCAAACCATCGTACCTCTGAATGCAAGGCAAACATCCTGCCTTCATGCTATCTCTCCGGCCCCTGTATTTTTTTGTGTGTGTGTTCCTGGGGTATCCCTAGTGATATTTTTCTCTTGCTGAGTTCTACTGTGCAAAGGTTCTTGTGTTGAGAGGGACAGTGATGGAAATCTGGGAATCTGAGGGAAACTAGCAGAGAATATGTAAATTATTAAATATGTTTGAGCCCCACTGCAGGGACAAGAGAAACTCTAACACATAAGACTGCAAAAAATGATAAGACTTTCCTGCATTCCAGAGCACAAGGAAAGTAGGTGCAATATTCAGATCTCTTTCTATTTCAGAGAATATTTATATTGTTAGAATAATGTGCTAGAAACTTATATATTTTTTTCTTGAAAAACACGTTGTCATTCTGGGATAAACAGGATGGATTATTGTTATTATCAGATTTTATGAATGTTTGGATGGTAATATGTTTCCATTACATTTTCTGAGTTTGCTGACTATATTGAGAGTAAAAGGAAAGCAGAAATAAAGGTATTTCTGAGTTTCTGCTTATGGGCTTTTCCTAAAAAATAATTTTAACATGTTTAGTGCTTCTGGAAAGCAGTTCCTGAAGAAAATTTCAAGAGCATTATCTTTTATTTAATAAATTGATGCCAGCATGCACCACCCAGCTCACAATGTATTAAATCAGAGGGTTTCAGACTTTTCAGGCCTGACATCACCCTTTCAGAAAAAATGACAAAGAATCCCTCTAGAAATCTATCCTTTTTTAGGTGAACAAACAGAACACTTGAGACAGGTTGGTATTACTCAGTTTGGGAAAAACTTCTCTAAAGCAATGGATCAGTGTCAGGTCTCATCATCTCCTAGGCTGCCGGCTTGTTACCTACAAAACAGAAAAGAGCACAATGAATCTATGGGGTACTATGGGCTTCCTTCGACTCTGTGCTTAGAGGTCAATTTTGGTGATGCCTGAGGGGCCATATTTGGTGCTGAGGATCAAAAACAGGTAAGCTGTGTAAGCACTCTATATTACTTTGGCCCTACAAATTGTTGAATTTTTTCTCAATTTTTGCTGATTTAGAAAATGCATTTTTTAGGGGGGGGGAGTACACCCGGTGGTGCTCAGAGATTACTGTGCACAAAATCTGTGCTCAGCAGGCTCACAGGTCTATATGGGATGCTGGGATTGAACCTGGGTCTCCTGTGTGCTAGGCAAATACCCTACCCACTGTGCTATTGCACTGGCCCAGAAAATGCACAATTAAAAATCTATTTTAAACATACGGATATTTAATGGACACAGTTTTTTTAGACAATAACAAAGCCCATCCTGGTTCAATCCTTGTACCACATTATGGTCCCCCTGATAACTGTCAGGAGGTCACACCTGAGCACAGAACCAGAACAGCACCGTGTTCTTCTGAGTATGGCCTAAGTTCCACCCTATCCCCCACCAAAGTAAAGAATAGAACAAAAATTTAAATAGACTGAAATTCACAAGTCTGAATATTTCTATGTTTGAATTTCCTTTTTATCTCAAAGGCTAAGAAAATAGATTATGTTTATGTTTTAATTTGCTTTTACTATATGTGAGGATTCCATGCTTTATTTTTTCTCATCTTTCATTTTTATTTGATGTTTCTTCTAAAAAAAATTATCTATTGTTTAGTTACCTCCTGCTCTCCCTCTGACAGAGAGCACACCTAAGCCACCATATATCAAGTTTTTTTGACAAATGTCTATTAGTTTCCACAGAAACTCCTCAAGTACAAATGAACATATACACACTTCCCAAAGAACTTCACACACATATATTTATATATACACACATATCTATTTGGTTTGGGGTCACACCTGGATGTTTTGGGGTTACTCCTGAATTTGCACTCAGAAATTGCTCCTATAGGCACAGGGTACCATATGGGATACCGGAATTTGAATCACCATCTGTTCTGGATTGGAAGCATGCAAGGCAAATATCCTACCACTGTGCTATCTCTCTGGCCCCTATATTTTGTTCAACTTGTTCAAAATAGTCAGGAGTTTGAATCATCAAGTCATTGCCCCATAGTCCTTTTTTTACTTCTCTAATAGAGACATAAACTACTTTTTTGTTTGTTTTTGTTTTTGGATCAAACCCAGCAGCACTCAAGGGTTATTCCTGGCTCTACACTCAGAAATCGTTCCTGGCAGGCTTGGGGGACCATATGGGATGCCAGGATTCAAACCACTGTCCTTCTGCATGCAAGGCAAACACACTACCTCCATGCTATCTCTTTGACCCCTAGACATAAACTACTTTTAATTTTAGCTTCAAATAACAGTCTTTTCTAATACCACTGATAAAGAAACAAAGGAACTACAAGTAGATAAAAAGAAAATGGCCAGAGCAACAGAAAGTATGTGAAGTCTTAATCATCTACACAGTTCTTGTGAAGACTACAATCAGAGACTAAATAACACCTGTCCTCCAGCACAAACTAAAGATATAAACTAAGGGATGAGAGAAAGAGAGAGAGAAAGAGAGAGAGAGAGAGAGACTAGCAAATAGGGCACTTGCCTTGCATCTGGCCAACTGAGGTTTGACCCCTGGTAGTGAGCACATCTAGGTTGATCCCTGACCACAGAGCCAAGAGTGAGCCCTGAGAGCCATGGAGTGTGGACCCAAAACCAAATAAAATGAAAAAGATATAAACTAAAAGTAAATGGATATGATGCACAGAAAGAGTTGATCTAAAATTGAAAGCACATTCCCTATTCAGTCTTATAATAGACTGAAATATGATGAGTTTCTTTGCAAGAAAGTAGAGATTCTCACTGGCAGTAATAATGGTTGAATGGTCTCTTCACAGAATTAAAAACATGGGTTAGATAACACTGCCACAGAGTGAGCTGAAGTTAATGTCATGCTTGAAATCCTTGGCCTCGTTTTTCTTACTTCCTTTTACATCTTGGGCACAAGCCTAATGATTTTCAAGTGGGAGTAATAGAAAGTACTTTCGTTATCCTTGTCTTTAATTAAAATTGGACATAAAGCTTTCTTTCTTGGTGGCATGGGGTACCCTTTGGAATTGAGAAATGAATACTTAAAATGTATGTGGACAGCATGTGCTCTCTGTGGATATCTTTAAACTATCTGGACAGGGGCCAAAATATAGCACAATGAGCTATTGATGAATGAAGGAGGTCTAGGTTCAATCCCTTAGCACTGCATGATCCCTAGTACTATGGCAGAATAGTCCCATCTCCACTCTGTGTGGACCCCAAAACATAATAAAACAAAACAAATTCCACTGGAAAAACATTGGCCTTTTATCTGCTTATAAAGGTCCTTGGCTTTAAGAATGAATCCACTCACTGTATGGGCCATATACAGAATGTGCATGCTCCAAAAATCAAAACAATAAATGGAAGGTCTTCACTTCAGGAATATAAAGGACTTATATAAAATGCTGCCAGTTTCACATTCTATCATGCTGTCCTACTTGGTATGCAAGTGCTATAGAGGAGGTAGCCATCTGGTTCGTCTGATCACAAAAGATGAAAATTGTGTACTGTGCAAACAGATATGTTGTAAATTTCTAAAGCACACAAAAAAAGAACTTGGTCTTGCTGATGCTTAAATAGAAAGATATGAGTTTAGATGGAAGTGGTGGCAAAAGCTCTGAATACACAAGGACTGAAATATATATATTTGTTTTGGGGACACACCCGGTGACGCTCAGGGGTTATTCCTGGATATGAGTTCAGAAATCACTTCTGACTTGGGGGACCCCTTCATATGGGACACGGGGGGATCAAACCTAGGTTCATCCTAGGTTAGCCACTGCTCTGGCTCCAAGGACTGATATTTTAAAAACATTAATCAAATATATAAATATACACTCTCAGATTAGGGGATATCGCTAGGCTCTGGATTAAGTATACAAGATTCCAGTTTTCACAAACCTTACAAGATAGCACTTCAAACTAAAGACAATAAAGGTATTTTTCCTCCCCATCATGAGACTTTCAGGGAATATAGAGAATTCTATTGATGCTATTTGATTTATGAATATTAATAGCATCTAGTTAGTTATGGAATCTTGGTACAAAATGATAATTAGAAATAAAATTTTAGGGGCCCGGGAGATAGCATGGAGGTAAGGTGTTTGCCTTTCATGCAAAAGGTCATCGGTTCGAATCCCGGTGCCCCATATGGTCCCCTGTGCCTGCCAGGAGCAATTTCTGAGCATGGAGCCAGGAGTAACCCCTGAGCACTGCCGGGTGTGACCCCCCCCCAAAAAAAAAGAAATACAATTTTAACAATTTTCTTGTGTTTTTTAATGGGTAGAAGTATATGGTTGCTGATGGTTATTTTTTGGGGGTCACACTCAGCACTGTTCATGGCTCTGTGCTCAAGGGATATTCCTGCTGGGCTTTGTGGACTTTGTGGAGGATCAACCATATGCAAGGCATATGCCTTACCTGTTTTGCTATTTCTTCTCCCATATTGATCTCTAAAAGTATAATTTTTACGAACCATATGGAATATATTTCTATACTTGGAATATATAGGTATATATAGGCATATATGCAATATTTATGCATAATAAACCATAAGTCATTAATTGATTATCCTTAAACTAAAACCTTTAATATTCAATGTTTATCCAGAAAATTCATCTTTGAAAATGGCGGGGTTAATAGAAAAGTACAATACAGATACACCAATTCTGCTACATTTTTTCAACTTTTCACTTAGCTTATCTCTAAATTTCTAATGACCCTACCCATTTCAGGCTGTGTTTGGAACTAGTCCAGGACTAAGGCAAGGCTGGCTTCTGCATCAAAGACCCCTCCGTTTCTTCCTCCGAGAACTCTGCCTGACCAGGTTGGCTCCTCTGTCCCCAGCTGAGCAAAGGTGCCAACAGGGGGTCAGAGGTGTCAGAGCTCCAGAGCAGAGCTGATTCTAGCATCAAGGCCTAGGGCTACAGAGTAGGTCTACACCCTGGTCAGCATCTGGCCCGCAGAGGACTCTTATAGGCAGAGGTTTTAGTGTTGGACTTTTATTGGTTGCTTGTTTGCTCAAACCTGGTATTAGAAAAAATCACCTGAGATGGTGTGAATCATGAGTGGCTGTGAGGACTAGTGTAGTGAATCTTTCACATGTAGTACCAGGCCAAGAGGCTGGCAGCCAAGGCCACACTAGTGGCCAGAATGAATTGGAAGCTAGGCTGCCTCAACACAGTCAGACGTGTTGGGAAGGGGCAGCTGCTGCCCTCCAGGGCACATTCGTCTGTACCAAGGTAGTAGGGACATTCAGTACATCTCCTTTCCCATCATGCATGGGGAGCCCATCCTCCAATGTCTCTTTGTCAAGTAAGGAACCACCAGCCAAGTTCAATTCATTGAATATCTTGAACAGCTCCTTCCTGATGTTGCCTTTCAAAAAGTCTTTCACAAACTGGGTGTTTTCTGCTCGATCATGAGCTCCCTTGGTCCCTTCTTTCAAGTTCAGAGATTAACCAATCTAGTGTGGTTTTCCTTTTCTGGAGTCCCTGTGCTTTTTCTCGCTGACTCATCCATATCTTCTGAGCTCTCTGGTTCTGCTAACATTATGGCCAGATTTAATTTTTGCTGCTCTCACTCTTCTGGGCCTGGGTTTTTCTGTAACACCTGATGTGAGAGACAACAAATGGGTCATGACTATGCCCAGGGGTTCATGTGGTGCAGGAATCAAACCAGGTCAGTGTCCGTTTGCCCCACAGCTCCTCAGGTCCCCCCTCCCCCCCACCCCGCCTCAGTGCATTCGTCAGTGACTACCCCAGGAGCCTACTCACCCTTTACAACAAAATTTTGTAATTGCCATGCCAATTACATATTCATATTCCATCTCCTAAACTAACATTAGTCTTCTTTCACTTACTCAGTTTCCAGAACTGAATTTGTGCAGATGGTCTGGAATAAGTAGCTCAGGTGGCTCATAGAATTTGATGCTATGGGGATTGTGGGTGTCTGATGCCAGCATTGGCCAGATAGCTTTGCAAAGGGACATAATCAGTAATTGCCAGTTCAGCAGAAATCAAGAAAATGCATTCAGAACTTCAAATAAAACGTCATTTACTAAGATCTGCATTGCAGGGAGGAAAGAACGATTTATAAGCCAGTAGCTGCATAAACATAATATTCTAGTTGCTTCAAAGATTAAAATAAAAGGTATTCCTTTAGGTACAAGGTACAAGGTACAAGTACAAACAAGGCCCTATTTTTAGAAATTCTTTTCACAAACAAGAGAGACAAATCTAAGAGAGGAAAAATCTTGCAATACTTAGCATTTAAGAAATAGAATTAGGGAGCCGGGCGGTAGCGCTGGAGGTAAGGTGCCTGCCTTGCCTGCGCTATCCTAGGATGGACTGCGGCTAGATCCCCCAGTTTCCCATATGGTCCCCCAAGCCAGGAGCGACTTCTGAGTGCATAGCCAGGAGTAACCCCTGAGCGTCACCGGGTGTGGCCCAAAAACAAACAAACAAACAAACAAACAAACAAAAGAAATAGAATTAATAAGCCTAATAGCAGATTTATAAAACCCTATTTGAGAGAATTTTTTTGTTTGTTCGTTTTTGGGCCACACTTGGCAGTGCTTAGAGGTTACTCCTGGATCTGTGCTCAAGAAACACTCCTGGCAGGCTCGGGGACCATATGGGGTGCTGGGGATTGAACCTGGGTTAGAGGCATGCAAAGCAAATGCCCTTCCTACTGTGCTTTGGCACTATGGTTTTTTTTTTTTTTTAATTCAAACTATTTACTATCTGGTATAAACCTTAATGGTATCAGCCTCCCATATGTCTCCCATTCTCTAGGTTTTCTGGAGTTACCTTTTCCAGTAGTTCTTAAATTAAAAACAAAACAAGGGGCCTGAGTTGTGGTGCAAGCGGTAGAGCTTGCCTTACATGTGCTAACCTAGGACAGGACTGACCATGGTTCGATCCCCCAGCATCCCATATGGTCCTCCAAACCAGGAGCGATTTCTGAGCGTATAGCTAGTAGTAAGCCCTGAGCATTGCCAGATGTGGCCCAAAAAGCAAAAACAAAACAAAACAAAACCTTGAGGAACCAGGAATGTTACTTACAGGGCTGAAGTACATGCCTTGCATATGGAGGTGCTGAGTTAGATCCCTGTGACACATGGACCTTACAAGCTCCCACTCCCAGCTTTAGATATACCAGTTATAGAATGGAGAGCATCAGCACTGGTGAAGTGAGAAGCACATCACTTACCCGACTCAGCTCTGACTATTGCCCAGAGGCTGTTGAATACCATTCAAATGACCCCACTCTCAAGAATCTTTTATCTCTCTTCTCTCCCCATCCTTCTCTCTCTCTTTCTCTCTCTCTCTCTTACACATATCAGAATATGGATCTTGAGTTTTTCTATAGAGACAAAGCCCACATATGGTAACATAGCCAAAAAGCAAAACCCCTTGAGCTGGTGAAGGAGTAGGCACTATCCAAGTGTGGAGACAAGATCAGGTATGCACATCTATCACTACACACTGCATGTTAGAGAAATGCAAAAAAAAAAAAAAGCCGTTAAAAGACAGATGAACAACAGCAATACAATGAGGCAGATACTTAGATCCAGTTCTGTTGTGAGTGATTAGTATCTATAAACAGGGAATAAGTAGACTTTTCTGGGTACTGTCAAAAGTCTAGTGCTTAAAACTTATGATTATAGCTGTATAATGTGACGTAAGTGCAGCAGGATTGACCATGTTGCTTTTTTATGGTTGGAGAAATGCATCCTCTCTGCAGGCATGGTGGATGGGCAAGATCAAGCTTGAAATTGATGAGAATTGCCTTCAACATGGCATCATAACTGGATTCATAGATCTGTATAGTGAGCCAATTTCCTCTCTGAAAAGCCAGCAAAAGGAATCAATCTGGATAGCCCTTATCTTGCAAATAGAAAAGTTTTGGCTGGCAACTTAGTAAAAATACTGTGCAGCAAATAAGAAATTTTCATTTGCTCAATACCTCTTGCTCTATCTATCTATTATACGATCTCTGGTGTGACTAAAATTTTGTCAATGGAGGAAATGCTATTTGACATGTAGGGGTCTCAGAAGGGCTTGCTCTATCCCTTTCCCACCAGATGGCTGGACTCTGCTTTGAACAAACAGGTAACAAAACCTTTAGTGGAGCAATAGATGAAAACAATCTGGGTGCATGAACAGCCGTATATGAACAGCTTCCTGAAATACTGGTATTACTACAATGCATACACACCCATGTATGTGCAAGTATGCATATTCATGATACATCAACCCATTGTATTTGTGGATCTATTAAAGTAAAGCTTTAATTACAAATTAAATTACAAAGTTACTTACAAATTGACAAAGGTGAAACAATGAACTCTGACAGTGCAGATTAAAACTTGCTACCTAGAGCTGTAGAAATAGCACAGCAGTAAGGCACTTACCTTGTATGCAGAAGGATAGCGGTTCAAATTTTGGCATCCCACATGGTCCCCTGAGCCTGCTGGGGGTGATTTCTGAGTGTAGACCAGGAGTAGCCCCTGAGAGCTGCAGGTGTGACCCAATAACCTAAAGGAAAAAGAACTTGCTACCTGTGGTTTGCTCCTCAAGCCCACGTTCTTTCACTTGCTTATCCCTCTATTTCTTCATCTATTTCCACTCTGAAGAAGTCTGTGTTTTTCTCGAACATACACATCCCTCTTTTATGCCTTTTCAATCTTTCTAAATAAATTTGAATAAAATCTATCTTGCTTAAAAATAAAACCTTGGTAATTTCTTATATTAGCAAATAAAATTACTAATGTTCATACCTGAAGAATATGTCAAATATGTTCTAAAGAAAGTGTTTTGAAAATAATAGGCTTTTAGTACATTTTAAAAAATTTTGGGAAGCATTTAGCAAGGAATTCAATAAAAAGCTGAACTCAGGGACAATACAACCTTGCAAGCAGTCGACCTAAGTTTGATTACAGCACATACCTAAGCATCATCACTCATGAATCTTGAGGTTAGAGCTAGACATAAGTCCTCAGCACTAGTTATGGCTTCAAACCAAAAATAAAACAAAAAATAATCAAGAAAAAGTATCTAATGAGAAATGTAAAGGAACTGAAAGAATTCATGTAGGTGGAGTCTTGTAAAGTTTGAAGACTAAGTCAATTACTTTTGAATCTTCAAACTTTCTCCCATTGGAGCTAAGGAGATGGCTCAAAGGGCAGAAAGACAAACTGTGATTATGGAAGCCACAGATTTGACTCTCCCACGTGGCATTTCTAGAACAGCCAGGTTATGTACCCCCACAAAAATTATAATTTAAAATTTTTCCTCACTAAAATGTTTTTTGAAAATAATGAGAGCCAGATATTTTGGTATGGCTTTCCAATCAACCCCTATTTTTTTTTTTAAATAAGCCCACAGAGTGACTTTACTAACATTATTTATTTATTTATTTATTTATTTATTTATTTATTTATTTATTTATTTATTTATTTATTTTTTGGTTTTTTTGGGGGGGTCACACCCATTTGATGCTCAGGGGTTACTCCTGACTAAGCATCTCAGAAATCGCCCCTGGATTGTTGGGACCATATGGGACGCCGGGGCCGGGGCGGGGGGGGGCGGGGATCGAACCGCAGTCCTTCCTTGGCTAGCGCTTGCAAGGCAGACACCTTACCTCTAGTGCCACCTCACCGGCTCCTACTAACATTTTTTATTTGCAAAGAAAGTCATGACTGAATCAGGTTCTTCAGCACTACATGGCTTTCTGAGCACTGCCAGAAGAAAGCCCTGAGCATCTGCTAGTGTGGTCCAAAACCAGTTTTTTTTATACTTTAGGTAATAGTGATTAAGTTTATAATATTGACACACAAAGTTACTGTATATTACCTCACTTTATTTTGGTAGTGGAGTAGTGCCTGGTGGAACTTGGGAATATTCCTGGTTCTGCTCTTAGGAATCACTTCTGGTGGTGTTTGGGGGTTACTCCTGGCTCTATATTTAGGAAATCCTCCTGGCAGTACTCAGGCGACCATCTGAGATGCCAGGGGTAAAATCTGGGTAGGGTATGTATAAGGCAAATGCCCCATCCATCACTGCATCACTAGACCCTCCACCACTGCACAATGGGTATAGTATTAAAATGGGCAACGGATATCAGGATATCAGAAAAAATAATTTTTTCCTGGTATGAAGGTCTGTAGCATTGTGCAGTTCAAAGCCCTAGGTTTGAGGCAAGGCAAACTCATACAACTCAAATGGGACAAGGAAAAATTGTAAGTGATTAGTTTATTGCTACCTGAATAATCACCATGGTTTCATACCAATATTAGCTATTTCCAAACAGTAGCTGAATGGAAGGAAGTTGGGGCTCTTCTTTGAGGAAAGGGTGTCAACTTCTATTTGTTAGTTAAAGATACACATGTATATATATTTATATACACATTCATTCAGAATAAAGAATTCTGGCAGAAACTACCAGCTATCTTTCAATTTTTCATCATCCATTTCCCCACAGTTCTGCAGATATCACAGAACTCATGCTTATACTGTTAGGTCACATTTCCAAGGTCTAACCAATGTGAGTAATTTTTTATTAGAGTCTATCCTATGCTTTGTCTAGTTCCTTCCCATTTTTTGGAATATAGTTTGAAGATTAATACTTGATTATGTAGATGGTGACAATGGCTCAAGGAATAAAGGAGGAAGATAAAAATAAAACCAAATAGCTAAAATATTATTTCCAAACTCACACTGAGGTTATTATTACAGAGGACAAAACAAATTTTGTTGTACTGTAAATTAATATAATATTACATTTGCGTATGCTTGTGTGTTACAATTGGCCTAGGCCATTTCTTTCAATTTCCCCAAAGTGTATCAGGTAAAATCATCCCCCCCAAATATGCCAGTTTAGATGTTTATCAGCCTAGAGATGGCACCAGAGGAATCAATATAGTTTGCTAAAACTAATTATTTCATAGTTCATTCTTATACTTACCTACCCATAATCTACCAACTTAGAAATTCTAAATTCCTTCCCCTACACATGTTTCTGAACATTTATTGGGTTTTGTTATGGTGCTATATAAATGTATATTTTAGGGTAGGACTTTTGCAAGTAGGACGGTGGTTCAAATCCTGGCATCCCATATGATCCCCAAGCCTGCCAGGAGCGATTTCTGAGCATAGAGCCAGGAGTGACCCCTGAGAGCTGCCGAGTGTGACCCAAAAACCCAACCAAACAAACAAACAAAAATAAAACAAAACCCCCCTATATTTTAGATGCTGAATTTTTAGCACTACCGTATGCATTCTCGATTTGTTTGTACTAAACTTCTGTTTCTTTTTTGTTAATCTGATTTTTCCAGTCAGATTTATAGGTGTTCGCATTAAGAATTTGAGAATAGGGCCCGGGAGATAGCATGGAGGTAAGGCGTTTGCCTTTCATGCAAAAGGTCATCGGTTCGAATCCTGGTGCCCCATATGGTCCCCCGTGCCTGCCAGGAGCAATTTCTGAGCATGGAGCTAGGAGTAACCCCTGAGCACTGCCGGGTGTGACCAAAAAAAAAAAAAAAAGAATTTGAGAATAATTTTTCCTTTCTTCTATCTCCATTTGCTTATTTTTCATAAAATAACTTTGTTTTATTAGCATTTTTCTGAAGAAAGTTAGACAATGAAAAATTTCCACTTTACATAGCAAAAATTCAACAAGGCATATCACTATAAACAAAATACTAGGTTTATAATATATTTTGCCAACATCCTTTAGTATACTGGAAGAGCTTGCCAGACCAATATTTTGCTGATTTTATGAAAAGATACTAAGGGTCATTATGTTTTGTACAGAATTAATCATAGATGTACTGAAGAGATTAATATGAATCTGGAGAATAGTTGATGTGTTTAAATAGAAGTTGGGTAGATTATAGGGCCAGAGAAAGAATACAGGGGTTAAGTCGCTTGCCTTTTACATGGTCAAACCCAGTTCTTTTTTTTTTCTTTGTGGGTTATAAACATTATTTATTATTTTTTGAAAAATAATATCTTTATTTAAGCACCACAGTTATAAAGATGCTTGTAATTGGGTTTAAGTCATAAAAAAATTCATCCCGCCTTCACCAGTGCAATCTTACCATCATGAATGCCTCATATCTCACTCCTCTCCAACCACCAGCCTGTATTTGAGACAGGCATTCTATTTCTCTTATTCACTATCATTGTCATGATAGTGTTGGTGCAACTATTTCTCTAACTGGATTAAACAATCTTTGTGGTAAGTTTCATATCATGAGCTGGATTTTTCTCATCTTTACTGTCTTTTATTTTTCTTAAAGCCCACAGATGAAACTGTTTTGTGTCCCTCTGACTCATTTCACTCAGCGTAATAGTTTTTATGTCCATATATGTATAGGAAAATTTCATGACTTCTTCCCTCCTGACAGCTTCATAATATTACATTGTGTATATGTACTAGAGTTTTTCTAGTCATTCATCAGTTGAAGGACATTTTGGTTGTTTCCAGAGTCAGGCTGTTGTAAATAGTGCAGGAATGACTATAGGTGTGCAGAAGGCCTTTTTGTGTTGTGTTTTTGTGTTTCTAAGGTATATCCCTACGAGTGGGATAGCTGGATCAGATGGGAGCTCATTTTCCAGTTTTTTGAGGAATCTCCATATTGTTTCCCATAAGGCTGAACTAGACCATATGCCCATTAGCAGTGAATGAGAGTCCTTTTCTCCCTACATCCCTATCAACCAATTGTTTTTGTTCTTTGTGATATGTGCCAGTCTCTGTGCTATGAGACGGTACCCCATTGTTGTTTAGATTTGCATCTCCCTGAGATTAGTGTTGTGGAGCATTGTTTCATGTTCCTTTTGGCCATTTGTATTTCTTCTTTGAAAAAGTGTCTGTTTCTTGTCCCCATTTTTCTTTTTTTAATCTTTCTTTAAACACCGTGATTACAAATATGATTGTAAAGAACACCCCCCTTCACTAGTGCAACATTCCCACCACCAATGTCCCAAATCTCCCTCCTCCTCACCCCACCCACACCTGTACTCGAGACATGCTTTCTACTTCCCTCATTCATTCACTCACATTGTTAGGATAGTTCTCAATGTAGTTATTTCTCTAGCTACACTCACCACTCTTTGTGGTGAGCTTCATGTACTGGGCTGGAACTTCTACCCCTCCTCTCTTTTGTCTCTAAAAATTATTGCAAGAATGTCTTTCATTTTTCTTAAAACCCATAGATGAGTGAGACTATTTTTGCATCTATCTCTCTCCCTCTGACTTATTTCACTCAGCATAATAGATTCCATGTATAGGAAATTTTCATGACTTCATCTCTTCTGAGTGCTGCATAATATTCCATTGTGTATATGTAACAGTTTCTTTAGCCATTCATCTGTTGAAGGGCATCTTGTTTCCAGAGCCTAGCTATTGTAAATAGCATTGCAATGAATATAGATGTGAGGAAGGAATTTTTGTATTGTATTTTTGTGTTCCTAGGGTATATCTCTAGGAGTGGTAGAGCTGGATCGTATGCAAGGTCAATTTCCAGTTTTTGGAGGAATCTCCATATCGTTTTCCATAAAGGTTGGACTAGACAGCATTCCCACCAGCAGTGGATAAGAGTTCCTTTCTCTCCACATTCCCGCCAGCAATGCTTGTTCTCATTCTTTGTGATGTGTGCCAATCTCTGTGGAGTGAGATGGTACCTAATAGTTGTTTTGATTTGCATCTCCCTGATGATTAGTGATGTGGAGCATTTTTTCATGTGTCTTTTGGCCATTTATATTTCTTCTTTGTCAAAGTAGTGTCTGTTCATTTTTTCTCCCCATTTTTTGATGGGGTTAGATTTTTTTCTTGTTGGTTCTGTCAGTACCTTGTATATCTTAGATATTAGCCCCTTATCTGATGGGTATTGAGTGAATAGTTTCTCCCATTCTGTGGGTGGCATTTGTAATCTAGTAACTATTTCCTTTGAGGTGCAGAAACTTCTCAGTTTAATATAATCTCATCTGTTTATGTCCACTTCCACTTGTTTGGAGAGTGATGTTTCCTCCTTGAAGACATCTTTAGTCTCACTGTCATGAAATGGTTTACCTACAAGTTCTATATACCATATGGTTTTGATATCAAGGTTTTTAATGCATTAGATTTGACCTTTGTGCATGGTATTAGATGGAGGTCTGAGTTTTATTTTTTTTTTTTTGCATGTGACTGACCAGTTGTCCCAACACCACTTGAAGAGACTTTCCTTGCTCTATTTTGCATTTCTTGCTCCTTTGTCAAAGATTAATTGATTGTATTAATTCTCTAAATACTCAACATTCTCTAAATACTCAAGTCTATTCCACTGATCTGAGGATCTGTCTTTATTACAATACTGTGCTGTTTTAATGACTGTTGCTTTGTTGTTCAATTTAAAGTTGGGGAAAGTGATGTATCCTATATTTCTTTTCCCAGGGGTTGCTCTATCTATTCGTAGGTGTTTATTGTTCCAAATGAACTTCAAGAGTGTTTGATTCACTTCATTGAACAATTTCAGGGTATTTTTTTAGAGGAATTGCATTAAATCTGTACAGTGATTTGGGGAATATTGCATTTTAATGACGTTAGTCTTCCCAATCCATAAGCAGGGTATATGTATCTCTATTTCCTTGTGTCCTCTTCTATTTCATGAAGCAGAATTTTGTGATTTTCTTTGTATTGGCCCTACATGCCTTTAGTTAAGTTGACTCCAAGGTATTTGAGTTTGTGTGACATTAATGTAAATGGGATTTTTTTTGTTTTTTGTTTTTTTGTTTTTTGGGCCACACCCAGTGACGCTCAGGGGTTACTCCTGGCTATTCGCTCAGAAGTCGCTCCTGGCAGGCACGGGGGACCATATGGGAAACTGGGGGATTGAACCGCGGTCTGTCCTAGGTTAGCACAAGGCAAGGCAGGCACCTTACCTCCAGCGCCACCTCCCGGCCCTGGGATTGTTTTTTTAATGTCCATTTCTTCTCTATCATTATTGGTGTATAAGAAGGCCATTGATTTTTGCTTGTTAATTTTGTAGCCTGCAGTTTTTTATATGAATCTATTGTTTCTATAAGCTTTTTGGTGGAGTCTTTGGTAAAGTATTTGCTAAAATAGTATTATGTCATCTGCAAACAGTGAGAGCTTGTCTTCTTCCTTTCTTATCTAGATGCCCTTGATATCTTTTTCTTGCCTAATTGCTATGGCAAGAAATTCCAGCACTATGTTGAATAGGAGTTGTGAGAGAGGGTAGCCTTGTCTTATACCAAATCTTAGAGGAAAGGAATATAATTTATCTCCATTGAGAATAGTATTTGCCATTGGCTTGTGGTAAATGGCCTTGGAGAAAATTTCTTTCTATTCCCATCTTAATGAAACTTTTTTTTTTTTTATCAAGAATGGATGTTGGACCTTATGGAATGCTTTCTCTGCATCTATTGATCTGATCATATAGTTTTTGTTTTTCTTTTTGTTTATATTGTCTATTATGTTGATTGATTTATGTATGTTAAACCATCCTTGCATTCCTGGATAAAACCTACTTGATCATATACTTGTTGATAAGGCATTGGATTCTATTTGCCAGGATTTTGTTGAGGATCTTTGCATTTGTGTTCATCAGGAATATTGGTCTGTAGTTTTTCATTTTGGTAGCATCTTTGTCTGGTTTTGGTATCAAGTAGATGTTAGCTTCATGAAAACTATTTGGGAGTGTTGCTGATTTTTCATTTTCATGGAAGGGCTTGAATAGAATTGGTAGTAGTTTCTCTCTCTCTCTCTCTCTTCCTCTCTCTCTCTCTCTCTCTCTCTCTGGGGGGCTCACACCCGGCAGTGCTCAGGGGTTACTCCTGGCTCTATGCTCGGAAATTATCCCTGGCAGGCACGGGGGACTATATGGGATGCCGGCATTCAAACCACTATCCCTCTGCATGAAAGGCAAACACCTTACCTCCATGCTGTCTCTCTGGCAGAAGTAGTTTCTTTTGAAAGGTTTAAAAAATTCATAAGTGAACTCATCTGGACATGGGCTTTTGTTTTTGGGAAAACTTTCGATTACTCCTTTAATTTCCTCAGTAGTTAGGGGTCTGTTTAGATATGCTAGATCATCCTGGTTTAACCGTGGAAGATGATAGAGTCCAAGATTATTTCCATTTCTTTCAGATTATCATGTTCCATGGCATAGAGTTTCTCAAAGTAGTCTCTTATTACCTTTTGAATCTCTGCAGTATCTACTCCTTTTAATTTCATATTCAGTTTATTAAGTTTCTCTCTCTCCTTTTCTTTGTGAGTTTTGTTAGTGGTTTATGAATCTTATTTATTGTTTCAAAGAACCAAGTTTTGCTTTCATTGATCTTTCGGATTGATTTTTAGATTTCCACTTCATTGATTTCTGTTCTAAGCTTTGTTATTTCCTTCTGCCTACCTATTTTTGGCTCCTTTTTTGATCATTTTATGATTTTATTGCTGTTTATGTAGGCTCCTTCTTCCTTCCTGATGTGTGCTTGAAAAGCTATAAAATTTCCTCTTAGTACCATACTGTTTTGCTGTGTTCCATAAATTCTAATAATTTGTGTCTTTATTATCATTTGCAGAAATGTTTTGATTCTTCTTTGATTTTATATCTGACATACTGGTTGTTCAGTAGTGTGCTGTTTAATTTCCAGGTGCTAAAGTTTTTCTTCTGAGTCCTTTTGTAGTTCACTTCTAATTTCAGTGCCTTGTGATCTGAGAAGTTAGTCTGTGTCTTGGGGTGCTTTACTTCCAGTCTCTTTTAACTGGTACTATTTGGGCATGCAGGATTTGGTTGCATGCAGTCTTTAGCTCTGGGAATTTCTCTGCAACAATATCCTTGACTGTTGATTCTTCCTGGAGATTTTTTTCTCTTGGGTGTCTGGAAATCCAATGATTCTTATGTTGCTTCTATTGAGTTTATTGAAGTTCTATTTTCCTCTGTTCATATTCTTTGAGTCTATTTTCTATTGTCTGATCATTTGCTTTAAGGATCTTTCCCAGTCTCTTCTGTTGTATGGCATTTTATGCATCTCATCTTCCAGTTCACTGATTCTGTCCTCAGCTGTTGGTGCTCTATTGGAGAGGCTTTTCATTGAAGTTTTTGTTTTATTTGCTGAGTTTTTCAGACTCTGTTTGGATTTTTCTAATTTCTATTTTTATAGTCTATTCACTCAATCTAGGTTTCTTTGAGTTCTATGAACATCCTCCATATTCCTTTTCTAAATTCCTTATCTGAGAGGCTAACTCATTGGTGGCACTTTTTGAGTCTTCAGGGGTGCCATCTTTATTCTCTATGCCTAGTGTTGGCCAGCATTGTTTCCCCATTATCACACTGTAGTGTGTTTTTTTTCTATGTGTTATGGTAGGGTTCATTGGCTAGAAGAAGTGCAACTGCTAAGCAAAGCAGAGAAGCCACACTCTTCTGGCCCATGCTCAGTTCTATTCATGTACTACTTATGGTCTGCAGCACACCAACAGGAATGACCCCTATGAGCAGAGTCAGGATAGTAACCTTTGAGCCAAATGTAACTTAAGCCAACTGAAAAAAAATTATAGGGGCCAAAGAGAGTAAATTAGTTAAGGCATTTGTTTTGCATGTTGTTGGCCTTGGTTCAAATCCAGCAATGCACATGGTTCCGTAAGCAATGACAGGACTGTTCCCTGAGTATAGAGCCAGGAGTAGGCCCTACACAATACTGTGTATGATCCCAAAATACCAAATACCAGGATAATTATAAAAGACGGTAGTACATTAGTCAGAGCAATAGCACAGCAGGATGTTTGACTTGCACACCACCTACCTGTGTTTAATCCCCGACATCCTATATGGTCCCCTGAGCCTGCCAGAATGATTTCTCAGTGCAGAGCCAAGAGTAACCTCTGAGAGCTGCTGGGTGTGGCCCCAAAACAAAGACATTAGTAGGGCCAGAGTGATAGCATAGCCATAGGTGTCTTGCACACAGCTAAGGACATTCCATATATTGTACCCCCTACCCAGAAATTCCTTAGCACAGAGCTAGGAGTGACCCCTGGGTATGGCCTGAAACCAAAATAAATAAATAAATAAATAAATAAATAAATTAGATGGAATTTAATGGAAATTTGCTATTAGGTTGATGACTAGGCCAAGACAAAGCCTCACAAATATATTTTTAACTGATACCAACCTGACTAGACAGTACAGTTCTGTGGAGAATGTGCAGAAAAGCCCTTCTTAGTTTCATTTTTTCTTTCTTTGTATTATGAAAAACACACTCCTGATGATTCACCATTTGCTGTGCATATAATCACACATATCTACTCATTCCCTTCATAAATATACATAAGTTTTTCCTGAAAGACTACTAAATATGTTTAAACTTTCATATCTCCTTAACTTTACTGGGTTTAAAACTAAGCCCCACTCCTCTGGGCTCCTTCAAGGCTAGTAACTAGCTAACTTTTTCACATCATATATTGATTGGGTCATGTGAGGCCTTGTACTAAGAGATCATTTCTGGCAATACTCAGGAAATCCTCTGTGATGCCTAACATGGAATTTGGGTTTGATGAAAAATGCAAGACACATGCTTTACCTGAAGTACTATCTCTGCAACCCAGGAGGGATTTCTTACAGAGTGTTTTAGTAAATGTGATTTGGCAGTTCCTTAGGTTGTGGTATCCAATCAGTGTGATTTCTGCAAGTCAATGACTCTCTAGTCTGAGTTATCACCGAGACTTTGTTTGGGGTGTTGAGTGTATGTGTGTGTGCACATGCATGCATACATGTGTTTATACATTTTCACAGATCTACTACAAACTTAAGTTCTGGGGTCAGGACCATGTTTATTACATGGCCTCTGTAATATTTAAAGTAGTGTCTGGCACATGGGAGACTGTCAGCTGATTGTTTTTGAGTTTGCCTTTATCTTCACTAGGGATTATTGTTAATAGAGACTGTTCTGTATATTTAAATTAGATTTTTACAAGATTCCATCTGATGCTGTTTTCTTCTTTGCTTAATCATTAGGGACAAATAGCAAAGGAAAGATATGTATTAATGGGGTGTGTACATTCAAGTTAGTCAAAAAGTAGGCAGACAAAAAATAGTAGGCAGACATTTTAGTTAACTGTTTTATATAGTTAGGGATCAAATGCTTTTTTTGTTCATTTTATTTATTTTTTATTTTTATTTTATTTTTTTTTTGGTTTTTGGGTCACACCTGGCAGTGCTCAGGGGTTACTCCTGGCTCCATGCTCAGAAATTGCTCCTGGCAGGCACGGGGGACCATATGGGGCACCAGGATTCGAACTGATGACCTTTTGCATGAAAGGCAAACGCCTTACCTCCATGCTATCTCCCGGGCCCCAGTTCGTTTTAATTTTTTGTTGTTTGTTTTTGGGTCACACCTGGCAGTGCTCAGGGGTTACTTCTGGCTCTAAGCTCAGAAATTGCCCCTGGCAGGCACAGGGAACCATTTGGGTTGCTGGGATTCAAACCACTGTCCTTCTGCATGAAAGACAAATAAATGCCTTACCTCCATGCTATCTCTCCAGCCCCTGCTTTGATAAATGGTAACAACAATATTTTTGTTTTGTTTTGTGGCCACAACCAGTGGTGCTCAGAATTTACTCCTGACTCTACACTTATGGATCACCCCTGGCAGGCTCAAGGGGCCATATAGGGTACTGGGGATTAAACCTCAATTGGCCTTATGCAAGACAACTGCTTCTACACCAAAAAACAGTATATAGATATCTTCATATCAACCAAGGTCCATATTATGAGAATAAGAAAAATTCCTAGTAATTTTTTGGTATGTATTGTATACTTTCTTTCATGGTGGGGTGGGGAAAGAGGACACACAAGGTTTTGCACTCAACAAGGCACCTAAGCATCTAGCCTCTTGAGAATCTGCTCCATCTCCTTTGTGGAAAAATAAACAGGTTCTCACAACGAGGACTGAAAAATGAAAATATATGAAATTAAACTTTATTTCTGTTGCAATCCTAGATAATCATAAAACAATCCAATTACAATCTCACTGCAAGTTCAAAATAGTTCATTTCACAGGGCAAAACTTGACATTACTGCTAAACATGCGCATTACATGTGGGAAGCAGTTATTTTCTCACTGCTTGCCTGTCTGATATTGCTAACAATTGTAGCCACAGTCTTTTCTTTCCCCTTAAGGCTTTGTTTGCAGCTCTTTAAATGCCCAGTGTGTGTGCTAAAAATAGCTGTTCCATTTTCTTCTTACTCCACCCAGGTTAGCTGGCCTGCTTCCTTTGCTTCCCAGGAGGCTATAGCCACACAAAGGCTTGGTTAGCAATTCTTTGTATTATTTCTTTTCCTTCGAACTACTGATGAGCTACAGCTCACTTCCTCAATAGGACTGCATGCAGCGCTTTCCTACTTGGGACCAGGTAGATAAATACAGCAGCAGCATTCAGCTGCAGTGAGAGAACGTCTTGAGGGAGTGGCACAAAAGTAAATATTTCAAGTGAAAAGGTCACTGTTAGAGTAGTCTCTCCTAATCATCTAAATGACTGAGGCACCTTGGTAGGAGTTCAACAGTGCAACATCACATGAAAGGGAAGCAGACATAATGAAGGTCACCAGACAAAGAACCAGGAAGAGGTCTGGGCAGAATAACTCTAAGATGCACACTTTCTTTTTCATGTTTCAGTATTGCAGCTGTTGAGCTGTATCTCAATTGCCAAGTACATTTCATATGGAGGCATTTCTTTTCTCTCTAGCTTATCCTTCTATCCCTTACTCCACCTCATACAATAAAGGCATTGAAGTGAAAACCTGAATCTTGCAATGAATAGTATATAGATTTGAGGAAACAATAATATTCATCAAAATACAATCACTATAGTTCATGGCTTATGCATAATCCTGTGAATTAAAATTCTGAATTTGCAAGATAAAGAGGTCATTTTTTAAAGAAAAAAATCTACTATTTACTTGCAAGAGCTTAATATAAATATAACTTATTAAACAAAACCTATACTAAAGGAAGATCAGAGGAATGCTCATATCAGGTGAATGATCAATTCCCCTCCAGATATCTAGAAAAAAAGCTCATCTTTACAGCAGAGAGAGCCATAATATTAATTGATAATATTTTTATAATCTTTTACAGGAATTCCACTAGCACTCTCGCCCTCTCCTTTTTTGGCCAAATCCTATGGTGCTCAGGGGTTACTCCTGACTCTGCACTCAGAAATCGCTCCTGGAAGGTTCAGGGCACGATGTCAAATGCCAGGATTCAAATCCGGGTCTGTCTCAGGTCAGTCACTTGCAAGGTAAATGCCCTACCGCTGAGCTATCTCTCCGGCCCCTCCACTACCTCCTCCCTTTTCTTGAGCCACACCCAGTGATGCTTAGAGGTTACACCTGGCTCTGAGCTCAGTAGTCGCTCCTGGCTTGGGGGAGTATATGGGACATTGGGGGATCGAACCTAAGTTTGTCCTAGGTCAGTGTGTACAAGGCGAATGCCCTACCACTTGTGCTACTACTCTGGCCCTTCAATACACCTTTTTGATGAAAAAAAAATTTTAATTTAACTATCTTGATCAAGGGTCTCAAACTCAATTTACCTGGGAGCCACAGGAGGCAAATTTGGGGTGAAGCAGTGCTGCATAAGGGATTTCACAAAAAAAGTCCTCAAACGTCATTATTAATAATGACTTTTTAATTATTTTATTAAAATTATTTCTTCTGAACATGAATAGAAGATTGAGTGAAGATCATGAACAGTTCTGAACATGGCATCTTTTGCCTATTCCTTGCTGCCAGAGACTTGACAGCGCTTCTTCTCACAAGTCTGAACCACATTTGATTTTAGAGAGGAAGCAGTTGAGATCCTCAGTATGGCTTGAAGATGATCATCATTAAGTCTAGACCTGTACTTTGACTTATTGAAGTTCAATGTGGAAAATAACTTTTCACACAAATATGTGCTCACAAAAAGGGAAGCTGGGGGGCAATCCTTTCAAAAATTGCCCATGCATGTCTGCTTTTCCACTAATCTCCCTGAACTTGACTTTGAGATCAGAGTTGCATTGCAGGTCAATGAGCTCCATTTGAGGCATCTTGCACATCAAAGGAAAAGAGGTCCACAAAAATTTGGAAAGTGGCTCTGTGCTTTTTGAAGTCTGCAAATCTGTGATCAAATTCCTTCTCTAGCTTAAAAATAGCATCAATATATTTCTCACCACTGAATGATATGCCTGCATCCACAAGTTCCTTGCATGCTGGGAAATGGCAAAGGTTTGTCTGAGAGAGCTGGGATTTCCATAACACAAGTTTTGTGGAGAATGCTCTCACGTTGTCAGAGGCAGCACTGATAAGCTGCCCCGGGCCTTGTAACATCTTATTTAGTACATTCAGCTTATGTGTGATGTCATCAAGAAAATCTAAGTCCATGAGCCATTTGTGATCACTCAACTCAGAAACAGCATTCTCATCCTTCTCCATGAAGGCTTTCACTTCTTCTCTCAACTCAAAAAATCTTTTCAGGCCATTTCCCCTGCTGAGTCAATGTACCTCAGTGAAATAGAGCACATCTCCATATTCTGACTCCATTTCCTCTAAAAAAGCACGGAACCTCCTGTGCTTTAAGCCCCTGGATCTGATTTGATTGATGCATTTCACAACAGACATCACATTGTCACATGGCAGGCATTTACTGCAAAGGGCCTTCTGATGGATAATGCAGTGAAGAGCAATGGCCTTCTGTATACCCTCCTCTTCAAGTTTTTTTTGAACAAGTGCCACCGTCCAGTTTTCCTCCCTGTCATTGATGGCACTCCATCAGTTATTATTCCAACAAACCTCTTCCATGGCAAACCTGAATTCTCAATGGCATCACACAGATGCCGAAATATCTCATTAGCAGGGGTCTGACCATGCATTGGAATTATTGTGAGCAGCTCCTCTGTCAATTCAAAATTGCAATCAACACCACAGACATAAATTGTGAGCTGCGCAGTGTCTGTTATATCTGTGCCCTCGTCAAGAGCAACCAAGTATGCATCAAAACATTTGGCTTTCTCACACAGTTGATGATAAATGTCACTTGACCTGTCAGAAATGCACTCTGCCACAGTGTTGGCAGAAAGGCTGATTTTGCTAAACTGACCTTTCT
>PVKC010003942.1:0-14125 GCA_004027635.1 Crocidura indochinensis
TTTTCAGACACAAAAGAGAAAAGAGCTGGAAGTTACAGCTCACCTCATGAAGCTCACCACAAATAGGAATGAGTTTAGTTAGAGAAATAACTACGTTTTGAGCTATCCTAAGAATGAGAATATACAAGGGAAATAGAAAGCCTGTCTAGTGTACAGGCAGGGGTTGAGTGGGGAGGAAGGAGAATTGGGACACTGGTGATGGGAATGTTGCACTGGTGCTGGGTGGTGTTCTTTACATGACTGAAACCCAAACAAAATCATGTATGTAATCAAGTTGTTTAAATAAAAATAAAAAAAAAAAGAAAATTCAATCAACCCCCAATTATTTAAGGGCTTCCCAGTTTGTGAATATATATATTGATTGAATTTTCTTTTTTTAATATATATATTACATATATATATTTGTCTTTTTTGAAACTTAGACAAAGAAAGCAAAACAAGAATTTAATCACTGATTATTGCCATTCTAAAACCTATTTACATCAAGAGGCATTTTTTTTTTCACAAAGTGGACACAATAAAACTGAAAGAATTATAAAGGAAAGATAAAAAAAATCAGTAAATTTAAAATGTCTTCTTTTTTGGAACGTATACTATAATGATTTCACAGAAAAATAGAAACCGTTTTTATAGGATTTAAGCAAAATATCCTTATCTATTAAATGGAGGTAGTGTAGGTCTTTTCTGGGGTTTTGAAGACTAAAGGAGATATGTATAACAATAAGAAAGGTATCTATTTAATATAACATGAGCTATCAATAATATCACTACTACTACTTTATTGCTACTACTAATACTTTATTATTAACATTTCTAGGGAATAGCATGTTTAAAAGAGAACAGAGTTAAATTGATGCTCTGCATTACACCATATTTCTGATAATAACTCATTTTTATGCACACAGTTTCAGATATAATCCACGTTTTATCATTTTTTGATCCTGGAATCTGTTAGCGTCACAATTTCTAATTTTGATGTTGCTAATCAACAGTCTTTAGTATTATTGATACTTTATTGCATGGAGCCAAACACAAAGTGCCTCTACCACCAATAAATAGCAATAACTGTCTGATTCACTTCATATGGTTAGAAAATAAATGACTTTCCTAGTGTCTTGATTGAATTTTAGGATAAGTTCAGACAGCTGTGTTAAGGCTATCCATTTGGCCTATTAGATTAAAGGTGTGTCCAGTTAAATATATAATGTTTTACTTTACTGAATATAAAATATTCACAGACTTTCTAAAATTGAACCCAAGTGAAATCTTCTGACTATAAGATAAAAAACCAAGGCCAAAGTAGCATAGATCATGCTGTTAAAGTATAAGCACAATTATTTTTATTCTTTAAACTTTTATAAAATAAATGGCTTATTTTGAAAGGTCAGCGCTCTGTATAAATGGGACATGGACAATAACTCAACTCTTTCCCTAAAGACTGCATTTATTCCTTAATATAGAACTGGTTCAGCAGTTCCACACGAGAAATGGTAGTACTCATGAGAGTGACAAATCGTTGCCACCTAGGGTGGAATTAAATTAAACCCACACTTTGCAGAGACCATTTATAAAAGACAACAAAGCTGAGAAAATAATGTAAATACTCATTTAATAATTTCTAAAATGTAGATATTCACAAAATGCAATTATAAAAATTAGCAAAAGTCAAGGAAATTTGTTTTAATTTTGGCTGGGAAAGGCAGAGTTTATAGTTAGATGAGCTTTTTTGGGAAGACTAAATATGAATGTGACACAGATTAGTTGCAGAGAATAGAAGGTTGCATTTCAGAGAGTTCTAAGTTATAGTACAGAGATTCATTTCTTATTATTTGTCAACACTTTAATAGATAAGAAAATTAGTAGCAGCTTTAATATCTTTATCTATTAAATGGCGATAGTATAGGTTCTTTTTCTGGGGTTGTGAAGACTAAAGGAGATATGTATAACAATGAGAAAGGTATCTATTTAATATAACATAAGCTATCGGTACTATCACTATTACTACTTTATTGTTACTACTATTACTTTACTATTAACATTTCTAGGGAATAGCATGTTTAAAAGAGAATAGAGTTAAATTGATGCATTGCATTGCACCATATTTCAGTTTTTATACACACAGTTTCAGATATATTCCAAGTTTTATCAAAATAGGAAGTTTCTCAATAGGTCATTTATTTATCACCCTTTGTTTTTAAGACCCTTTGGTGCTTAGCCCTTTATACTGTTGGGTCATATATTTATATGGTGCCAAAAGAAAGTGGGCACCAGAGAAAAAATTCTGAACACAGATGACCAAAAATTAACTCAGTCAAATGTGTAGTGAACCTGAGTTGTTTCTGGCAATTCTCACTAGTGTTATATCCTTGGACTAGAATGTGTTACAAGTTAAAAAAGTTGAAGGAGACCTGTTCTAGAGTGACTGCTAAAGATTATGTATTATTTTCCTTTAATTATCTTTTTTCACATAAAATCATAATTTGCTAGATATAATTTAATTACATCAAATGAAAGTATGGGTTTAGATAATCGTTTTCTAATAATGTGTTAAGATGAAGAGTTATTTATACCATAACTTGTTGTGTAATTTTTGCCTGTCGCCCCACCTGGATATTCCAGGTGGGGGCAATTAAGAAAGAATAAAAAGCTTGACGAGGAGGCTAGAAGGGTTTTTGTCCAGAAACTCTTGGGTAGATTGGGAGGCAAATAGAACTGTGGAGCTACTGGAAAAAGTCTCCTCTTGCCAAACCTTTGGTCCCCTAAAATTCTCTGACTGGACTGAATTATTTGTGGGGGATTTGTGCTGGGGTCTTCTCTAAGAGGAGAACAGAGGAAATATGTTTAGTATTTCCCATTGGAAGGTATTTTTAAATTCTGAGACCACCAGCAAGGGGTTCGACCTCCCCTCACAAATCTTTGTCTCCCAAATTCCTCTAGAGTTTTTCTCTTCCTAACAAAATTTCCAGGTATAAAGTTCTTTGTCATCTCTCTCTGTCTCTGTCTCTGTTTCTCTCTGTCTCTGTTTCTTTCTGTCTCTGTTTCTCTCTGTCTCTGTCTCTCTCTCTCTGTCTCTCTCTCTCTCTCTCTCTCTCTCTCTCTCTCTCTCTCTCAATTAAGGAACAAGAGTGGCAGAGGGTATATTTTTTGGCCAAACTTCTAATCTCAATTTAGCCAAAATAGCCAGAACATATTTGCATATAAATGCAGAATATGTGAGGGTTAAGTAAGACAGAGTGTGTAAGCAGTTAAGGCATTCTAATTTTTGCTCCTATTCTTTTCTCCATGTACTGAGGAGTTAAATTTAAGAAACTCATAGTTCTGTTTAGTTCTTGGTAGTGATGTTTGCCAATATTCTTACCATTCATGCTTTTGTTCTATAAACATTTCCAAATCCTCTTTATCTCAGAAATACTTTTGCAAGACTTTATTTCCTCTTCATCTACTGTTTAGTTTTAAAAGCATACATTTTTGATGTTTCCTCACCTTCTCTTTCTAACTTACTCCTTTTTACTTTTTTTTAAGGATGCTGAACTTCTTAAAGTTGTTTGATGGTCTAGCCTCACCTTTTTCATTTTAGTTCTCCTCTGACCAAGAGTTAGAATAGGAAAAAGTGATATTTTTTGTAGAGGAATAGAATATAACTTCAATATTAACCTTTTTTCCTGTACCTGGGTAAAAAAGAAAGGGCTCCTTTCTTTGCAATGGGGTGGTTGCGAGTATGATAGAGGGAGCTTCTTGACTTTCAGAAAATGCAACTTTTATTTTTCCAGTAGTTTTGAAATAGCACAAATTTTTCCTTAAATAACAAATAATTATTTGAAGTAAGAATTTTTTAAAATCATGATTTCTTGCCATCTATTCAGTGTTATTCAATCTCCTTGCAGGTAAGTGTGCTTTTATCCCAAACCAGTGACTTTCCTTAAAGGCCACAGACTATAAACCTCTTTCTTCATCACTCAGCCTTAGCCAGTAAGCATGTACAGTTTGAGTACTGTGGAAGATAGTTTTATTATAAAAGAAGAGTCTTACGTAACTGTGGGAAAAACCAGGGATCAAAGGTCCACCAGTTCTTCTGAAGTGCTGGCTTGTATAAACAAGAGAATTTGTGAAGATACATGCTAATTTCTGCTATAAACCACAAGCCTGATATAAACTTTAAATCATGAAGAAGGGTCTGGTTGGGAGATCTGTGGAAGATTACTGTTTTGATATATGGTAATGGTTGGGAATTCTTGTCTATTAGCAGAGTTAGGAGTTTGGAAATAAAAGTGAATTCAGATTGTGATAGAGAGAACAAGCTGAATCTACTTTTATCTACTCACCGTTGACATGAAAGACAACCTGAAATCCAAAGGTCTATTTCTCATCATCTTTAACATGTTGACCTTCAAAGAGTGAGCCTGATGATTCACTTGTGTTTTTAAATCATATTGTTTTCTCTTAAAACTATTTTTAGCTGAAGATCATACCCAAGAAGACTTTACAAAACAGAGTTCCATATTAGCCAAGCTGACAGCGCTGTACTTACTGGAATTTAGTCATACTGTTTCAAACCATATTTATATTTAACAGAAAATCATGATTCCACCTAATAGAAAAAGAAGAAAATATTTCAATCTTGTTACTAAAATGTATAGCATTTTATTAATTTCTCAAAAATATATAAAGTCCTGTAATTATTTCACAAGTATTTGCTATTCATTCCTTTGTATAAATGAGTCCACTTGTTTTTTGGTTTCTTCCTAGTAAAATCTTTACATTTTTATTTAACTGTTATTAATGCATTATATTTAAGAATGGGTAAGGAGGGTCAGAGCTATAGCACATTGGTAGGGTGGTTGCCTTGCATGCGGCTGACCCAGGATGGACCTGGGTTCGATCCCCAGTGTCCTATGTGGTCCCTTGAGCCAGGAGTGAATTCTGATTGCATAGCCAGGAGTAACCCCTGAGCATCACTGGATGTGGTTCACCTCCCATCCCAAATGGGTAAAAGGAGAGAAAATAAAAATATTGACCTATATATATGCACATAGATTGACGTCAAAGTAAAAATAGTAATAAGTTTTATTATGAACTTTTGCAAACACATTATTGCTGGGTATAATAACTATTTAGTATCCGCTGCATCTTTCCTTTGTCTTCAAGAAACCCTTGATGAAATAATAATTTCTTTACTGATAGGTTGGTACAGTCCTTGGGTTCTGAATATTTTGTGCCATTGTACTTATGATTCATTTTAATTCTAGTAATATTCATTTATTTTTAATTTTTTCTTTCTTTTTATTTTTCTATTTTAATCAATGTAGATTACAAATCTTTCACAGTAGTATTTTAGGTACAGAGGCATTCTCACCACCAATCTTGTCCTCCCTCCACCCTTGTTCCCAGCATGCATCCCATATTCTCCTCTTTTACCCCTCAGGCTGCTACTATAGGTGGTCCTCTGTGTCTAGTATGTTGCAAATTCGGTATTGTTTCTGTTGTCATTGGCTTTGGATTTGGGGCTTAAGTTTGATCCTTTTTTTTTTTTTGTACTTAATGTTCATATGACTGTTTGGTCTTGGTACCCTCCATTATTTCCTTCTCCAACTGTGAAGCAGAGCAAGATGGTTCAAGTTATGTGGTTCTGTTAGAAGGAAAGAGATAATAATAATAATAATTCATAATAATAATAAAATAAAATACAAGGATATGTGACTACACATGGGTACCTAAGTAGTTTCTTAATGGATAATCACCCAGACTTCTTTTCCTGATAGAAATAAAATCAAACATTTGTTATTCCATTTAGGTTTTGGACTTTTAAAGCTACCTGGTCAAATATAATTGAAATGCCTTCTTTATTAAAGCAATCACAGTTTACCAAGATGGTTTATATGAGAAAGCCAATGAAGGACTCTCTTTATTATGGAAGAGCTGCTCAAAAAGGTCTCCCTTTATTTAATTGGGTAAGGACAATATTCTGGGGAGTAGGCAGCATGTTAGCCATGTTAGCAATTCTTTTATTATCAAGTAAGAAATCACTGTGTGCATGTGTGTGTGGTTGTGTGTGTGTGTGTGTGTTAAACCCTATGGAGGTATGTGGTCTGAAACAGCAGTGACTCAGATTGCACTGAAAACTTTCAGTTGTCCAAGTTTAGGATGACTTTGAACCTTAGCTGGATAAACCTGTTCTCTCTAGTGATGTTGTAGCTATATTCCATTGTTTCATGTTTTTTTTTTTTTTGAGTACTTCTTTTTTTACTTAATACAATGATTGCTTGTGCCTTCTTGTCCTAAAGTTCTACTCCTTGTGTTCTTAACCATGCTATACACCTTATTCAATTTAAAAGATACTTATGTGCCATTTATTTCAGTCATCTGTTTTTGGATCAGCTTCATGCAAAATAAGCACTTAACCTCCTGTGCTACTGCTCCAGCTCAGACTCATTGTATGTTCTATTCATAATTTTGATTTTCTTTTTTGTTGATCATTTTGTTATAGTCTTTTTGTATATCAAAATATTTTGATGAAAGATTGTATATGTATTAAGACTCTTTTCCTTGATATATCATGGTTAATCACATTCTATAAAATTCTCTCCATCTTTTATCCTAACAGATACCAGTGAAAATTCTTTGACCTTACAAACACATGTACAGTTTTAATGAAATATAATTCAAACCTAAACTTTTGTTAAAAGCTAAATATTACAACTTTTTCTGTTTTGTTTTGGGCCAAACCCAGTGTGCTCAAGGGATACTTCAAGCTCTGCTCTTGGGGAAACATATGGGATGCTGGGGATTGAGCCTGATTAGCCACGTGCAAGGCAAAAATTCTACATGCTCTGCTATGACTTTAGTCCTAAATTTTACAACTTTTTTTTTACTAGGATGTCATATATGTTTGGCAGTCTTTCTTCAATATGTCTAATCATTAAATATGTAAAAATAAAAACAGCCCTTTTTGGGGTGTTGTGTGGGGTAAAGGAGTTCAAGCAAGTGTTCAGGAAAGCAAGACACCTTTCTCCACTATTCTCATTCACTGTCAGAGGTTCAATGTGAAACTCCAGGGATGTAGTTCTGCTTGCACTCTGCAGTTTTGGGCATTACCCAAGCACTGCCAAGTTCTTGAGGATCACCTAATCCCATAGTGTTCAAGGAGAAAAATGATTTATATATATCAAGATATATGTATTAAGACAAAATATTAAAAGTCTAAGCAAATGTAAGTTATTAATGAAATGACATTAATCTTATTAGCTATATTGAGACTTTAAATTTAGCAATAAAATAAAATATGAGCAACATTATAACTTGAACTGATATAGCAGTTCTATAAGAAAATTTAGATACTGTAATATTCAAGATATTCAGATAAAGTCATAGTGTTACAGTTATAATAAAGTTATGATATATTTTAAGATGATGGATGATTCATTTGCAGTCCATTAAAGACCTACTAATGGTAATGCTAACAATATTTCATTGTGTTCTACTGTATTATTATCCTACCGCCAAACTTGCTCTTACCTTATAAAAGGCACTGTAGGCAATTGTCTAGCAGTTATGAATTTGGTTGAAAGAAACATAGGTGCAACTGCTTCTCTTTTATTTCAAATGTTGATAACGTAGCAGTTCCAGGAATGCCTACTTTATTCCACTTCTGCAAGATTTGATTTTTAACACTTGACATCATAGTATATTTGTTTTCTTTTTTCTCCATGGTAGATTCTTCAGAAATAATTTTTTCAAAGGTTCTTGCCAACAATTAACATCTCTCTTTAGCATTATTCTTCCCTTAATTATCTTGTGATTGTTTACTAAGCAACTACTATGTAAGTAAAATAGGTATCAGAAAAGTCAATCTAATATAATATAGTATACCTATATTCAGAGTTCATTGTGCATGTAAGACATGTTTTAATTAAATAGAATATGTTATATTTTATTTTAAAATTAGGAAGAAAGCAGCAGTGATGGTGCATGGCATATAGTATTTAACAAATAGCAAATTATGAGGTGAGTAATGAATTGACATTGAGTATTTTAATAGATATAAGGCACACAAATTAATAAACATAATTATACATATATTCAGGAAAAGCATGGCAAGCTTCCTAATGGAATGAATATAAATTGAGTTTCTAACAATGAAAAAATATTAGTAACAGAAGAGGGGAATGGCACTCAAGACAGATTTGATGGGTATTAATGATAAAGACCCAGTATTAAATGAAAGTTATCAGTATATGTATTTGCTTTAAGTGATACAATGATATTTGTGATTTCAAATAGATGACGCAAATTATTTTAAATAAATAAAGCAAAAAATTTATATTTGTCTGCGGTTAGGTATTCCAATGGTTTGTGGCTATTTCTGAAACTTGAACTCATGAATTCTTCCTTAAAATTTTCTTCATTTTGATTCTTTCTTAAAAATGTATACTATTAATTTATACAAAAATACAGCTTTTTCCTGTAGTCACTGACATCTGATCATCATTGTTGCTCTAGATTTACATCTTATTTTTTTTTAAATATATGTATTTTATTTAAGGATTGTGGCTATGAAATTGTTCATGGTTGAGTTTTAGTAATAGAATATATATATATATATATATATATATCATCCTTCACCACTGTACATTTCTTGCCATCAATGTACCCAATTTCTCTCCCACCCATCGATGTAGAAGCAAATTTTATAACTTCATTTTTTTCTAACAGTTGCATAGTATGTACCATTTATTTTTCTTTAGTCACTCATCTGTTTATGGGCACTTGGTTTGTTTCCTGATTCTAGATGTTCTAAATAGTGCTGTGATGAACTTAGGAATGTAGAGAGATTTTCTGTAGGTGATTTTGGGTTCCTAGGTTATATACCTAGGGGTGATATTGTTGGATCATATAGAAGCTCAATTTAGAGTTTTTTGAGAAATATCCATATTATTTTCCAAAAAGGTAGACATAGACTTGGTAAAATCTACATTTCATCAGCAGTGAATGAGAGTGTCTTTCTCCCAATATCAAAGTCACCCAGCACAGCTTGTTCTTGTTCTTTGTGATGTATGCAGTCTCTGTGGCATGAGATGATACCTCACTGTTGTTTGGACTTGCATCTTCTTGATGACCAGTGATCTGGAACATTTTTTCATGTGTCTTTTAACCATCTATATTTTTTTGAGGAAATGTCTGTTCATTTCTCCATTTTTTATATAGGATTAGATTTTTCTCCCTCTTTCTGAGTTCTACTAGTACCTGGTATATCTTAGATATTAACTCCTTATCTGTATATCTCCTTATTTAGAAGTCTCACCTTTTTATTTTCTTTTAATCAAGATATAGTTTAAATTTTCCTTTGTGATGTTAGAGGGAAAGTTTGGAGACAGAGGGGATAAATCCTTCTGCAAAATAGATGTAAAGATGGTCAAGTCAAGATCAAGAAATAAGAAATATGTACTCATAGAGTCCAGTAGAATGAAGTATATTTATATTAAAAATATATGCTCATATATATTCTTAGTTTTTGTCAGGTGTCTGTTTTCTTTTCTCTCCATCCCCAAATCCACCAGCAATATAATGTAGCATCCACCAGCAATATAATGTAGCATCACTTCCTCCTGCAAAGAGATATTAAACAAAGGGAAAATTGTACGTGTAAAACAAGCTTTTATTTTTTTTTAATATGGAACCCTTCACAAGCTCTTATCTACTAGGTATAAGAACTCATACTTGTTTACAACACAGGGCCATCTCCCACCCTGAATGTATGTTATGTGGAAACGAATTAGGCTCCAGGGAATTAGACACCGACCATTCAGCTTTGACTCCTGGATCCCAGACATAGAAATGACAGAGTTCTCCACAACAGCTCCAGGAGACAAATCACCTCTAGGGCATTCACAATGCTGATCTGACTCCACCATGCCCCAGTTCTAAATTGATAAGCTGACAATGAGGAAATGGGAACAAATCGATCTAAGAGCAAGTCATCCTTTCTCATCAGCTAATGATAAGACAAAATCAGAAAACATGTCATCCTTTGATCTGTGCAAAAGCTAAGATTGCTATATATTGATGACTGGCTGTTACAACCAGGACTACACAGTACGCATCCAGGGACCAACAACAACAACAACAACAACAGCAACAAAAAACTCTAGCCTAGCTTTTGGTCTACGATTTGTTCAACAAACAAGATCTACAATTCCAGAGGTCTGACTGAGACAACCACAGCTGAACGGCGGGTCTTCCGGAAACAAAGACCTATCCCAGACTCCATACTAGGAGCAACATAATGACCAAGACCACCAACTACTGAAGATGGATTAAAACGCCACTGAGGAAGCACAACAGCTAGAACCACAAAGAAAGACTTCACCATAAGCTCCATTACCTGAGCTGCACAGTCACCAAGATATCTAGATACAAAGATCTTATATTACCATCAAAGGCGAAGCAGAAGTCTTCCATACACCACGAAAGCACCAAGGGGAGAGTAAATGATCATGCAAGGAGTTTATAGTTAATCCCACGACAGTATACTTCAGGGGTGGAGAAGCCCTGTATCTCCTAGGCCAAGGTAATTCCCTCTACAATTTCCCCAATAGTTACTGTGCCTATATAGGGGAAAAAAGAAAAGGAGAAAAAAAGGCACAAAACAATCATTTTTCCACATATTTATTTATCAATTGTTTATTTTTTTGACGTCCTTATTTTAGTGTAGAGATTGAAGTTGACTTATCCAATCTTATTTTATTTTATCTTATCTCTCTCTCTCTCTCTCTTTTTTTTGCACTCCAGCATGATTTGATTTCAGAACCGAAACTATTGAGTGGTGCTTGACTTTATTGCTGTAGTGCTCACTGGATATTTAATTTGATATTTCTCTCTGTACTGTTGTGGTGTTTCAATTACCTTTTTCACATCCTCTTTCAAACTGAGGTTGAAAGTCACTAGAAGGACCCCACTCATTTTCAGCGTATTTGACTTCTTTTTTTTCTCTTTTTCTTTTCTTATTTTGCATCCTAATCTATTGCTTTTCTTTCCTTCAAACAAAACCACATAACTTAATTTATCTAGCTCTGATTCTTAAATAGAAGGGGAAACAAGGGAGGGTAACAGGACCAAACAGATATATGATCACTAATAGTAAGGTAGACAAAGAGGGGACCACCTACACTAGCAGCCCCGAGAGGGTGTGGTGATGGTGGAGGATATGGGTTGCAGAAAGGGAACTGGTATGGGGGAGGACATATTTTGTGATGGGTATCCCCCTGATTCAATGTTAATATGTACCTAAAATACTACTGTGAAAGATATGTAAGCCATTATGATAAAAAATTGTGTTTTAATCAGAAATGTTCTTTGACTTACATGTATATTATATTAATTATTTTATATGTTATGTTATGTTACTATATTATGTTATGCTGGTTCACCTCAAGATTTAATCAATTTTGTCTCTTGAATAAATTCTTACAATAAAAAAAAAAGTTATCCGAACTGACTGGGAAGAACTGTGAGTCCAGTCTTTTCTTTGTGTTTCTTTGTCCTCTGTTGTCCTCTGGACCTCGTGGAGTGGGTCAAACCGGCTCCAAGAAAACTCGCTCTCCCAGAGGTCCATTCTAGGGCGGAGATGCCCAGAAAAACCTCATTAAAGTGAAATAGGCTGCAGAAGAGCATGGCCACTCTGTTTTGCTACGTGGCCGTGCGCTCTTTCTAAGGAAAGAACATCATTGCAACAAGAAGAGAAAAAATCACACTAAGGACTGTGCTGGATCACTGAAGCCCAGCATTTCTCTCTGGACTCTCTTCTCTGCTGTGTGCCTAGGCCCAAGATTTGATCCTTTGAGAGGCCTCATCCACGGAGGACTCCACTCCCTTGTAGGCAAATCGACACACCCAGAAAGGGCAGAACCAGAGGTGTCTGGCTGCGCACATCATTTACCCAATGAATACCACTGCAACATGTAGAAAAACACAGAATACTAGTGTGACAATGGGGAAACAACGCAGGCCAGCAACAGATATAGAGAACGAAGATGACAATTCTGATGACCAGATAATGACCAACGAACTAATCAATCTCTCAGATAAGGACTTTAGAAAAGCAATATGGAAGATGCTCAAAGAACTCAAAGAAACTGTGGACCGAGTTGAAGAGAACACTAATAAGAACCAAGAAAATATGATGACAGAAATCACAAAACTCCAAACTGAAATAACATGTCAAATAACAGACCTGAAAAACTCAGTAAATGAATTGAATGGTAAAATGAATGATCTCAACACCAGGGTAGAAGAAGCTGAGAATAGAATTGGGGCTGTGGAAGATGAGATAAATAACAACTCCATACAGTGGGAGAGATTGGAAAAAAAAACATAAAACAAATGAATAGACAATGGAAAAAGTAGTCAAAGAATGGGAACAGATGAAAATAGAAGTCTATGATAAGATCAACAGAAACAACTTAAGAATCATTGGAGTCCCAGAGACACAGGAAGAAAATTTACAGGAAGAATCAATGGTCAAGAACATCATTAAAGAGAAACTTCCAGAACTAAAGAATATATGTGATCAAATCTTGCATGCCCGAAGAGTACGAACCAAAAGAAACCTCAGAAAAAATACTCCAAGAGACATCCTGGTCACAATGACAAATCCCACAGATAGAGACATAATTCTGCAAACAGCAAGATCAAAAAAGAAAATTACATTCAAGGGAGCATCCTTGAGAGTTACAGCAGACCTGTCACCAGAAACACTCAAGGCCAGAAAGCAGTGGTGGGATATTGTGACAAGACTGAATAAAATGAATGCTTCACCTAGAATACTGTACCCAGCAAAACTCACTTTCCAGTTTGATGGAAAAATACATGGTTTCACAGACAAAAAACAGCTCAGAAACTTTACAGACTCAAACCCACACTTAAGAGAAAAACTGAAAGACCTAATTTAAGACAAGACTAACCAAAACACACCAAATTTCGATATAAAGATGGCATCAAATCCTAGGACAGTTCTTTCTCTCAATGTCAATGGACTAAATGCACCAGTTAAGAGACACAGAGTGGCTAAATGGATCAAAAACCTCAATTCAACTTTTTGTTGTCTACAAGAAACGCACCTGAATAGTCAGGACAAACATAGACTCAAAATAAAAGACTGGAGGAAAATTATCCAAGCAAACAATACCCATAAAAAAGCTGGAGTGGCCATACTAATATCAGATAATGCAAACTTTATACTCAGGAAGGTTGTAAGGGACAAAGATGGACATTATATATTTATCAAGGGGTATGTAGAGCAGGAAGAAATCACTCTTCTAAACATATATGCACCGAATGAGGGTCCATCAAAATATTTAATGCAATTGTTGACAAAGCTGAAAAATAACATCAACAACAACACAATAATTGTGGGGGACCTCAACACAGCTTTGTCAACAATGGACAGGTCAACCAGACTGAAACCCAACAAGAATATACTGGACCTAAGGAGAGAAATGGAAGAAAGAGGCCTAGTAGTTATATATAGGACACTCCATCCACAGAAACCTGGATACACATTCTTCTCCAATGTATATGGGACATTCTCTAGGATAGACTACATGCTGGCACATAAAACAAATCTTCAAAACATCAAGAGGATAGAAATTTTGCAGACTACCTTTACTGACCACAAGTCTCTGAAATTATATGTGAACTCCAAAGGAAAAAAGAAGAAAAACTCTAACACCTGGAAGTTAAACATCCTTATACTGAATAACCAGAGGGTACGAGATGAAATAAAAAAGGAAATAAAAAGATTCCTGGAAAAAATGATAATGAAGACACGAACTATCAGAAATTATGGGACACAGCAAGAGCAGTACTGAGAGGAAAATTTATAGCTCTGCAAGCACACATCAGGAAGGAAGAAGGGGCTTACCTGAGTAGCTTAATGATGCAGCTTACAGAACTAGAAAGCGCTCAACAAAAGGACCCCAAAATAGTGAGGCAGAAGGAAATAACAAAGCTGAAAGCAGAAATCAATGAAGTGGAAACCCAAAAAAACAATCTGAAAGATCAACGAAAGCAGAAGTTGGTTCTTTGAAAAAATAAACAAGATTGATAGACCACTGGCAAAACTAACAAAGAA
>PVKC010003942.1:14225-37335 GCA_004027635.1 Crocidura indochinensis
TGGCAGAGATTCAAAGGGTAATCAGAAACTACTTTGAGAAGCTCTACGCCACTAAAAATGAGAACCTGGAAGAAATGGATAAATTCTTGGACTCTTACAATCTTCCACGGTTGAAGGAAGAGGATGTAGCATATCTAAACACCCCCATCACTATTGATGAAATTAAAACGGTAATCAAATGTCTGCCCAAAAACAAAAGACCAGGCCCAGATGAATTCACTAATGAATTCTTTCAAACTTTACAGGAGGAACTATTACCAATCCTGGCAAGACTCTTTCATGAAATCGAAAAAACGGAAATACTTCCAAATACCTTCTATGAAGCCGACATCACCTTGATACCTAAACCAGACAGAGATGCTACCAAAAAAGAAAATTACAGACCAATATCACTGATGAATACAGATGCAAAGATCCTCAACAAAATTCTGGCAAATAGAATACAATGCCTCATTAAAAAGATCATCCACTATGATCAAGTAGGTTTCATCCCAGGAATGCAAGGCTGGTTGAACATCCGTAAATCTATCAACATAATGCACAACATCAACAATAAGAAAAGTAAAAATCACATGATCATATCAATAGATGCAGAGAAAGCATTTGATATGGTTCAACACCCATTCTTGATCAAAACTCTAAGCAAGATGGGAATGGAAGGAACCTTTCTCAATATAGTTAAGGCCATCTACCACAAGCCAGTGGCAAATATTATCCTCAAAGGAGAAAAACTAAAAGCCTTCCCTCTAAACTCTGGCACAAGACAAGGCTGTCCTCTCTCACCACTCCTATTCAACATAGCACTGGAAGTACTCGCTATAGCGATTAAGCAAGAGAAATATATCAAGGGAATCCAGATAGGAAAGGAAGAAGTCAAGCTCTCACTTTTTGCAGATGACACGATACTCTACTTAGAAGACTCTACCAAAAAGCTCCTAGAAACAATAGAATCATATAGCAAGGTGGCAGGCTACAAAATCAACACACAGAAATGAATGGCCCTTCTATACACCAATAGTAATACGGAAGAAATGGACATTAAGAAAGCAACCCCATTCACAATAGTGCCACGCAACTCAAATATCTTGGAATCAACTTGACTAAAAATGTGAAGGAACTATACAAAGAAAACTATAAAACTCTGCTCCAGGAAATAAGAGAGGATATGCGGAAATGGAAACACATACCCTGTCATGGATTGGCAGGATTAACATCATTAAAATGGCAATACTACCCAAGGCATTATACAGATTTAATGCGATCCCTCTAAAGATCCCCGTGACATTCTTCAAAGAAGTGGATCAGTCACTTTTGAAATTCATTTGGAACAATTCATTTGGAACCCTAGAATAGCGAAAGCAATCATTGGGAAAAAGAACATGGGAGGAATTACTTTCCCCAATTTCAAACTTTACTACAAAGCAATAGTTATCAAAACAGCATGGTATTGGAATAAGGGCAGGCCCTCAGATCAGTGGAATAGGCTTGAATACTCAGAAAGTGTTCCCCAGACAAACAGTCACCTAATTTTCAATAAAGGAGCAAGAAATTCTAAATGGAGCAAAGAAAGCCTCTTCAACAAGTGGTGCTGGCACAACTGGGTAGCCACTTGCAAAAAATTGAACTTAGAGCCCCAACTAGCATCATGTACGAAGATGAAATCCAAATGGATGAAAGACTTTGATATCAAACCTGAAACCATAAAATACATAGAACAACACGTAGGCAAAACACTCCAGGACATTGAGACTACAAGCATATTCAAGGAGGAAAATGCACTCTCCAAGCAGGTGAAAGCAGATATTAACAGATGGGAGTATATTAAGCTGAGAAGCTTCTGCACCTCAAAGGAAATAGCGCCCAGGATACAAGAGCATCCCACTGAGTGGGAGAAACTATTCACCCAATACCCATCAGATAAGGGGCTAATCTCCAAAATATACAAGGCGCTGACAGAAATTTAAAAAAAAAAAAAACATCTAATCCCTTCAAAAAATGGGGAGAAGAAATGGACAGACACGTTGACACGGAAGAAATACAAATGGCCAAATAACACATGAAAAAATGCTCCACATCACTAGTCATCAGGGAGATGCAAATCAAAACCACTATGAGATATCACCTCACACCACAGAGAATGGCACACATCACTAAGAACAAGAACAAACAGTGTTGGCGGGGATGTGGAGAGAAAGAACACTTATCCAATGCTGGTGGGAATGCCATGTAGTTCAACCTTTATGAAAAGCGATATGGAGATTTCTCCAGAAACTGGAAATCAAGCTCCCATAAGATCCAGCTATACCACTCTTAGGAATATACCCTAGGAACACAAAAATACAATACAAAAACCCCTTCCTTACGCCTATACTCATTGCAGAACTATTTACCATAGCAAGACTCTGGAAACAATCTAGATGTCCTTCAGCAGACGAATGGCTAAAGAAATTGTGGTACATATACACAATGGAATACTATGCAGCTGTCAGAAGAGATGAAGTCATGAAATTTTCCTACACATGGATGTATATGGAATCCATCATGTTGAATGAAATAAGTCAGAGAGAGAGAGAAAAATGCAGAATGGTATCACTCATCTATGGGTTTTAAGAAAAATGAAAGACATTCTTGCAATAATAATAATAATAATAATTTTCAGACACAAAAGAGAAAAGAGCTGGAAGTTCCAGCTCACCTCATGTAGCTCACCACAAAGAGTGATGAGTTTATTTAGAGAAATAACTACATTTTGAACTGTCCTAATAATGAGAATGTATGAGTGAAATGGAGTCCTGTCCAGAGTACAGGCGGGGGATGGGTGGGAGGAGGGAGATTTGGTACAATGGTGATGGGAATCTTGCACTGGTGATGGGTGGTGCTCTTTACATGACTGAAACCCAAACACAATTATGTATGTAATCAAGGTGTTAAAAAAAAGTTATCCATAGCACAGAACAAGGAGTAAGTCCTAAGTACTGCTGGGTGTGGCTAAAAACCCCCCAAAAGATATGAAATTTTTTCAACATATTTTACTGTATTTAAAGAAAATGTTTTGATATGTCTAAAATAACTCTGTGATCTTTTTGTCCTCAGTGGTAGTTTGAAATATAGGTTGATCACCCTAATTTCTCATTACAGTGTTATATTATATTAAAATCAAAAGACAGTGCTCGTTAAGATCATGTCTTGACAAAAATTCTAATCTATTATTCACTTTATTATGCTTCCTAATATGATTTAATGTTAAAGTCCACACATAACAATGGAATATGCAACTGCATGCCGCAAATTCCTGCTACATTTCTCATTCATTGAGAATGTTATTACAATTTACTTTCAATTCAAGGTAGTTTACCACTATATTATAATGCTCATAATTTCAGTTCGCATTCAGGAAAGGAACCTAGATTCTCAAGACCTGCTAAACCATATTTCATGGTGTAGACTCCTCTTACAATGCTCATTACCATATGCTTCGTCTTTTAGACTTGAAAATTGTGATTGTTTTAAAATGCTCTATGTACAACCTAATCCAGGAAGCCTTTCTTCAGTAAACTTTACATTCTCCAATGATGATTTGCCTAGAAAATAAAAAACCTTTCTATCTGAAAAAGTATATGCTCATAAGTTAATGCTCAGTACAATAATTTTATAACTTATTATACTTCATAATTACCTAAAGAGTTTGCTAAACATATATTTCTAACTCCAAATGGCTCAGTTTATTGCCGTAAATCTTAATCAGGGAAACTTAATTTATGTCTTATAATTTCTTAGTTGATATTAATACTGCTTGTCTGAGAACTACACTTGAGAAAAATCAACACTGTGGAGGGTTGGAGGCCAAAGTCAAAGTGAAATTGTGAAGTTAATGTAGTTTGTAAAAGTAATTAATTATTACTATTATTATCTGTGTGTGTGGCACTGAGGATTAAAACACTTGCAAATGTCCTAATGAGGCTGTTAAAGATTATTTTAAAAATTGGAGTATAGTTTGGAATATTTAAAAACATGAAGCAAAATAGAATGAGGAATAAATGTACTAGAAATTATGATGAGTTATGATAAATGTTGTTTACATTACACAGATATATTCTTGTTATTTATTATAATAAAATTAGGTCTGGCATATATTTATAAGAGAATACTATCACTATCATGAACTCTTTCACATGGATTATATGTGTTATCTTCTCTTTGTTCTAGTTGATCCATTATCTCATATACTTACTATGCTCTGGAATCTTCCTTACTATTTAAATTCCTATTGAATTTGTGCATGGGCATCCTTTGCAGAGATAAGAAGAGATTAGAGGTGGGATGGAATGAGCTTGAGGTGTTCATTCTGTTGACTTTCTTCCTGCTTGTTGAACAGATTGCCTCTGCCTTTTGACGGAAACATGAATGTCCCACAAAGTGACCATTTTTTAATTTTTTAATTCTGATTTTAGATATTGTTATTTACAATATTAAAATGGTATTATTTGTTGAATAAATGATGCCAGCACCACTCTTGGCTAACTGCCTACTTTCCTTAGAGTAGGTAAGTACTTTCCATAGAAAAGTGTTTTTGCCCGTGTGCAAGGCAAAAATTCTACATGCTCTGCTAAGACTTTAGCCCTAAATTTTACAATATTAAATACTGGTAAAACCTACATTTCATCAGCAGTGAATGAGTGTGTCTTTCTCCCAATATTAAAGTCATTCAGCACAGCTAGTTCTTGTTCTTGCTTAATCAATATATAGTTTAAATTTTCCTTTGTGATATTAGATGGAAAGTGGCCCCCTCTGTCTCAATTCTATCTACCCATTTCCATTCCTTTCTCACACTCATGGTAAGTTTCCTATTAAAGACCAGTTCTCAATTTCTTTTGCCTCTGGAATTTATTATTCCCCTACTATGTTTCTTTATATACCACATATGAATGTTTCTATATTGTTCTCTAAAATTGTTGGGCCATTTACATTATCACCAGCAATGTGTGAAGATCCTTTTCTCCCACATCCATACCAAAACTGATCGTTTTTTTTCTTTGTGTTATGTATGAGTATCACTGGTGTAAGATGTTATCTTGATATTTTTATTTGCATTTCTCTGATTCATAGCATTTCATATACCTTTGGGCCATATGCATGTCTTTTTGCTGGAAGTTTCTGTTCATCTCCTCCCCAAACCCATTTTTGATTGATTCATTGTTTTCTTTTTTATCATTTCTAATAGAGCTTTAAGGATCTTAGATATTTATCCTTCATCAAATAAATAGTGGGCAATTATTTTGTCCTATGGGTTATCTTTTTATTCTGACCATTATTTCTATTGCTTTGCAGAAATTTTATGGTTTTATATAGTGCCACTGATTATCTTTGCTTCAGTTAATAAGGTAATGACATTGATTCATTAGCAATTCCTCTAGAATCAATATCATGATGTCTCTGTCAATGTTTTCTCAATATAATTTACGGATTTGGCTTTAATTTTGAAGTGTCAATTCATTTTGATCATTTCTAAAAAGCTCTATATTATAGTAACGCTTGTCCTTTTTTGTTTCTTATTTCACGTGTATGTGTTTTTCTATACTCTTCACATATCCTTTTGAAGTACTTTATAAAATCTTCTTTCAATTGACCTATTTTTTTATTTTTATTTTTGATCTTTATTTAAGCATCTTGATAACAAACATGATTGCAGTTGAGTTTTAGTCATAAAAAAAAACACCCCCTTCACCAGTGCAACATTCTCATCACCAATGTCCCCAATCTCCCTTTTAACCCCCTCCTCCCCATCTGTATTTGAGACAGGCATTCTACTTCTCTCATACATTGACATTGTCACTATAGTAGCCAGTGTAGTTATTTCTCTAACTGCATTCACCACTCTTTGCGGTGAGTTTCATATCATGAGTCAATTCTTACGGCACTCATCAATACTGTATCTGGGCAATTTTTACAATAATGTCTTTTATTTTTCTTAAAATCCATAGATGAGTGAGACTATTCTGTGTCTATCTCTCTCCCTCTGACTTATTTCACTTAGTATAAGAGATTCCTTAGATGAGTGAGACTATTCTGTGTCTATCTCTCTCCCTCTGACTTATTTCACTCAGTATAATAGATTCCTTGTACATCCATGTATAAGAAAATTTCATGACTTCTCTCTTCTGATGGCTATAAAATATTCCATTGTGATACTGTACCACAGTTTCTATAGCCATTCATTTGTTGAAGGGCATCTTGGTTGTTTGACAGAGAGTTTGACTATTGTAATTAGAGCTTCAATGAATATAGGTGTGAGAAAGGAATTTTTGTATTGTATTTTTGTGTTCCTAGGGTATATTCCTAGGAGTGGTATAGCTAGATCATATGGGAGTTCATTGTCCAGATTATTTTTATAATATTTTTCTTTATTTAAACATTTTGATTACATATATGATTGTGATTAGGTTTCGGTCATGTAAAGAACACCCCCTTCACCAGTGAAACATTCCCACCACCAATGTCCCAAGTCTCCCTCACTCCCACCCCACCCACATCTGTACTCCAGACAGGCTTTCCAGTTCTCTCATTCATTCACGTGATTATGGTAGTTTACTTTGTAGTTATTTCTATAACTGCACTCACCACTCTTTGTGATGAGCTTCATGAAGTGAGCTGGAAGTTCCAGCCCTCCTCTCATTGTCTCTGAGGATTGTTGCAAAGAAGACTTTTATTTTTCTTTAAAACCCATAGATGAGTGAGACTATTCTGCGTCTCTCTCTCTCTCTCTCTCTCTCTCTCTCTCTATCCCTCTGACTTATTTCACTCAGCATGGTAGATTCCACGTGCATCCATGTATAGGAAACTTCATGATTTCATTTCTCCTGACGGCTGCATAATATTCCATTGTGTCTATGTACCACAGTTTCTTTAGCCATTCGTCTGTTGAAGGACATCTTGGTTGTTTCCAGAGCCTGGCTATTGTGACTAGTGCTGCAATAAATATAGGTGTGAGGAAGGAGTTTTTGTATTGAATTTTTGTGTTCTTAGGGTATATCCCTAGGAGTGGAATAGCTGGGTTGAATGGGAGCTCAATTTCCAGATTTTGGAGGAATCTCCATATCGCTTTCCATAGAGGTTGGACTAGACAGCATTCCCACCAGCAGTCGATATGAGTTCCTTTCTCTCCACATCCCTGCCAGCACTGATTATTCTCATTCTTTGTGATGTGCGCCAATCTCTGTGATGTGAGGTGGTATCTCATCATTGTTTTGATTTGCATCTCCCTTAAGATTAGTGATGAGGAGCATTTTTTCATGTGCCTTTTGACCATTTGTATTTCTTTTTTATCAAATTATTTGTTCATTTCTTCTCCCCATTTTTTTGATGGGGTTAGATTTGTTTCTTGTAAAGTTCTGTCAGTGCCCTGTACATTTTGATATTAGCTTCCTGTCTGATGGGTATTGGGTGAATAGTTTGTCCCACTCAATGGGTGACTTCTGTATCCTGGGCACACAGCCAGAAGTTACTTACAGGCAGCTTCAGAATGCAGTTTTTTTGAGGGTACTGGGGAAACCTTAAGGATTTAAAGACACAGGCAGACAGGCATTGTCCAGATTTTTTAGAAATCTCGATATTCTTTTCCATAAGGGCTGGACTAGACAGAATTCCCACCAGCAGTGAGTGAGAGTTCCTTTTTCTTCACATCTCTGCCAGCACCAATGTTTTTGTTCTTTGTGATGTGTGACAATCTCTGTCGTGTGAGATGGTACCTCATATTTTTTAACAAAAATTTTATTTAAGCACCATGATGACAAGCATGATTGTAGTTGGGTTTAAGTCATAAAAAGAATGCCCCCTTCACTAGTGCAACCTTTCCACCAACAATGAACCCCCTTACTCCTTCCCAATCCCTGCCTGTATTCAAGACAGGTATTCTACATCTCTCACTCATTAAGATTTTCATGATAGTTGTTAGTGTAGTTATTTCCCTAAATGCACCCACTACTCTTTGTGATGAGCTTCATATTGTGAGCCAGTCTTTGTGGCCTCATTTCCATTTTCTCTGTGCATTAGTACAATAATGTTCTTAATTTTTCTTAAAACCCATAGATGAGTGAGACTATTCTTTGTCTATCTCTCTCCCTCTGACTTATTTTACTCAGCATAAGAGGTTCCATGTACATCCATGTATAGGAAAATTTCATGACTTCATCTCTCTTGATAGATGAATAATGTTCCATTGTGTATTGTTTCTTTAGCCATTCATATGTTGAAGGGCATCTTCGTTGTTTCCAGAGTTCAGCTATTTTACATGAATGCAATGAATATCAGTGTGAGGAAAGAAGTTTTGAGTTGTATTTTGTGTTCCTAAGGTCTATCCCTAGAAGTGGGATAGCTGGATCATATGGGAGCGCAATTTCCAGTTTTTTGAGGAATCTCCATATTCTTTTCCATAAAGACTGGACTAGATGGTATTCCCACCAGCAGTGAATGAGAGTTCCTTTCTCTCCACATCTCCGCCAGCACTGATTGTTCTTGTTCCTTGTGATGTGTGCCAGTCTCTGTTGTGTGAGATGGTACCTCATTATTGTTTTTATTTGTATCTCCCTGATAATTAGTGATGTGGAGCATTTTTTCCTGTGTCTTTTAGCTATTTGTATTTCTTCTTTGAGGAAGTGTCTATTCATTTCTTTTCCCCATGTTTTGGTGGTTAGATGATTTTTCTTGTTAAGTTCTGCCAGTACTTTGTATATCTTTCATATTAGCTCCTTTTCTGATGGATATTGCGTGAATAGTTTCACCCATTCTGTGGGTGGCTTTTGAATACTGGGTACTATTTTCTCAGCTGAATATATTCCTGTCTGTTTACCTCTGCTTCCACTTGTTTGGAGAGTGCTGTTTCCTCCTTAAGATGCCTGTATTCTCAATATCATGGAGTGTTTTACCTACATGTTGTTCTATATACCTTGTGGTTTCAGGTCTGATATCAAGGTCTTTAATCCATTTGGAAATTACCTCATACAAGATGTTAGCTGGAGGTATTACGAGTTCACTTTTTTGCAAGTGGCTAATCAGCTGTGCCAACACCACTTGTTGAAGAGACTTTCCTTGCTCCATTTAGGATTTCTTGCTCCTTCATCAAAAATTAGGTGATTTTATGCCTGGGAAACATTCTCTGAGTACAGCTACTCTTTGCTTAATGACTAAGTTCCGTTTCAAAGACTTGGTTGTTAAGCGAATTGGTTTTTAAGTGAGGAACTGTATGTACTGTATATAGTAGTACAGTATATGCATAGTACTTGACAATACAGTATTCTGAATAAGTAAAGTAACCAGAAAGATCAAACTGAAAACTTCCACTTGTTTTAATTTGCATAGATTGTGTAATTTACACAGAGTACTGCAATGTATTATGGAACATAAAGTTAGTAAAGTAGGTACATAAAAGCACCAAAATCCATAGTACTATACTGTGGAGTGTACAAGATGGAAAAAGGATCTTTAAAATAAAATAAAATAACTGTGAAGATATGGTCGTAAGTGCAAATGGTCGCTAAACAAGTAGGTTGTTAAGTGAGGAGTATCTGTATTCAAGTCTATTCCACTGAGAAGAGGTTCTGTCTTTCTTTCAATACTATGCTATTTTGATAACTATTGCTTTGTAGTACAGTTTAAAATTGAGGAAAGTTGGGGCCAGAGTGGTGGCACTAGAGGTAAAGCATCTGCCTTTCAGGTGCTAGCCTAGGATGAACTGCAGTTTGATCCCCAGCTTCCTCCCATTTGGTCCCCCCAAGCCAGGGGTGATTTTTGAGCACATAGCCAGGAGTAACCCCTGAGCATCAAATGAGTGTGTCCCCCCAAATAAACAAAAAAAATAAATAAAATTGGGGAAAGTAATGCCTCCCATATTCCTTTTTAAAGATTGCTTTAGCTATTCATGGGGGTTTATTGTTCCAAATGAATTTCAGAAGAGTTTGGTCCACTTCTTTGAAGAATGTTATGGTAATCTTTCGAGGGATCATATTAAATCTGTACAATGCTTTGGGGAGTATTTTCTTCCATATTCCTTTTCCTAAGGGCTGCCTTCTCTCACCAACCCTATTAAACATAATGCTGGAATTTCTTGCCATAGTGATTAGGCAAGTAAACAATATCAAGGACATTCAAATAGGAAAGGAAGAAATCAATCTCTCACTGTTTGCAGATGACATGATACTATATTTAGAAAATCCTAATGACTGTACCAAAAAGTTTCTAAAAACAGTATAGTAATATAGCCAAGTGGCAGACTAAAAAATTAATAGGCAAATAACAATGTCCTTCTGTATACCAATAATGATAGAGAAGAAAGGGACATTAAAAAATCAATCCCATTCACATTAGTGTGACACAAACTTAAATATCCTGGAGGAGTCACTTTAACTAAAGAGGTGAAGGAACTATATAAAGAAAACTACAGAATCATGCTTCAAGAAATAAAAAAGGGACCCAAGGAAATGGAGACACATACCCTGCTCATGGATGGGGAGGATTAACATCATTAAAATGGCAATACTCCCCAAAGTATTGTACAGATTCAATGAAATCCCTCTAAAAATACCCTTGGCATTCCTCATAGTATAAGGGTGTGTGTGTGTGTGTGTGTGTGTGTGTGTGTGTGTGTGTGTGTGTGTGTGTGTGTGTGTCCTTTTTCTTTTGGGTTCTGTCCATTCTTAGGCTTTAAGTGTTTGTGATTTGGGTAGTTATGAGTACCCTGTTCTATATCCAGTTGTGGGCAAATAACTCTTTGATATATTCCATAGTCGCAGTTCAGCTGAGAGAAGGACATTTGATCTTATTTGGTTCAATGAAATTAGTTTGGTGAAAAACTTAAGGGGAGATAGCTTTAAAAGAGAATCTCTCTTTCCTTTGTGGTTGCTGAGCAGGTGTTATAAAGGCAAGAATTTTGTAATCTTTAATACCGCTTTAGAGATCCTGCTCTGTTCTTCAAAGAAAAATGAAGATGAAAATGCAAAAGATAGATTGTTTGTGATATCTTTTAAAAACAGATTTGACTGAAAGGGGGCTACAAAAAGTGCTAATATTTATTTTTGTTTAAACCATGTTTGAATTGAGGTTGGTATTTTGAAACAGAAACTGTTTTAAGATATTCCTTATTCCTTCCTTGTTCCATATATATATATATATCAATTACCACCTATTTACTATATAATACTTTGTGAATTCTCAATCTTGTGAAATTTGACTTTTTAAACCCAGTTATATTTATATGTATACAACATTCCTTGAAACATTCTTATAAAATATTTTACCCTGAGGAAAGAAACAGTCTACCAAAGACACTGCAGCAGAGGTAAAATACTATATTTTCAACCTTGCTGTTATATGTGAAGCTTTAAGACAGAAAAGATTTAATAAGTGTCATTTTAAATCTACAGACCTTACCTTGAACTTTAAACGTACATGATGTTATTATGGGATTGCTTCAAATGTATTCTTTGTTAATCCATTTTACTATAGTTCTCTTGTTTAACCTTGCACTTAAAAGATTATAAACTAAAAATGTGATAAGTTCAAGTGATAAGATGTGTTGAGATCCAGAAGTCTGAGAACGAGAGGGTAAAGGCACATTACCCTGGGATAACGGATTAAAAATTAAGTGTTAATAGAGGCACAGGACCTAATACTTTCTGGACTGTGAGTCTTAATTCACTCCCACTGCTTAGCAACATTTGCCAGGTGTCAGAAAGATGTAAATATATGTCTTTAGCTCCAGGATTTGTTAACACTTTTAAATGTACTTTAAGAGTCACTAAAAATTCATTCTAAAAATATGCAAGCTGCTGGAGTTTGGCATGAAGGATTATTTCATTCATTAAAAGTAGCTTTAGTTCATACTCATAAAAGTTGAAATGTAAAATAATATTAATATCTATATTACATTATATAATATACTATTGTACATAAATATATTAATATCTAGATTAAAAAATAATGACCAAGAAACCAAGTAAGTCTTGTGATTTTGAAATATATTTTAGAACCTCAAGACCACTTTTATGATGCTGTATTTTTAAGGTTCTAAGTCACTTATTAATAGTTTCTTATCAAAGTAGTTCTATTTGTACATACTTATTTGTAATTGGTTTTACAAGTTTTCATCCTTGTAGATTTTATTCACCCACATGGAAGTAATCATAGGGTTTCCCCAAGAATTTGACAATGGTTATAAAATTATTTTCCAGACCACCTTTCCTTCAACCTTCACCAGCATTTGATTTCAACAGCTGTTTCTGGTTCCTTGCAGAAGTTAGGTCTTGGGACAGTTGCTGGAAGAGGGTGGCTAGTGTTTCCTGTCATGCCTGAGGACAAACTTTACCTGCAGCTGCAGCAGAGATCAAGATTGTCAGCCTTTGAGCACAAAACAGCTCCTAGTTTATATGTGCCACTCAGAGTAGTGATTCAATTCTTTAAGCACAACACTGTCACCCATTTTACTGACACTGGACAGGCATTGTCAACAAATTCAGTGAAATCACACAGGGAAAGTGTTTTGTCTTTTACCGTCTCTTTGAAAAATAATGACTTTGTCTACAAAGATTTCTGTGTGAATTTGTGGGACCATAAATGGTGCTTGGGATCAAATCCAAGTTGACTGCATGCAAGGCAAAATACTCTACCTGCTGTGCTATTGCTCTGGTCTAACAATGTTAACAATTATTAAAAAAAAATTGACAAGAAATATTTTTTTTTTTGGTTTTTGGGTCACACCCGGCAGTGCTCAGGGGTTACTCCTGGCTCCATGCTCAGAAATTGCTCCTGGCAGGCACGGGGAACCATATGGGGCACCGGGATTCGAACCGATGACCTTTTGCATGAAAGGCAAATGCCTTACCTCCATGCTATCTCCCGGGCCCCAAGAAATATTTTAAATAAGCATACAGTCAATGTCCCTGCTTCCCAGAGACAGAGATACATTGATAAGTAAATTGTTGATTTCTATGTGGTGGTGCATACAAAATCAGCATTGCTTCCTTAAATGAAATAATGATCAATAACAGTCAGAGGTCATGTCTTTTTTAAGCACTTAACCAAGAAAAAACCAGCATCGGAGCGAGCAAAGCTTCAAAGTTATCAGTCTGTTGTCAGCATGGCAGTGTCCCTTTGAAGGTGCTGACCATAGCAGCAGCTTGTTAAATACTGAACTTGTGTAGTATTATCTTAATCAGCAGTGGAGTGAAGTAGCAAGGTTGCTGGCAGAGAGGCGTAGTGCTAGGCCTTGCTCTGATCTAAATATGATGGTCTCAGTGAGATCCATTTGTACATAAAATTTAAGTGGAAAATGTTTTTTTTCTGAGCTTGTCAATGTATCTTCTTTATTTTAATTGACTATCTGCACTTTTTGCATGTTACCTCAGTTGTTTATGTTTCTTGTCTCAAGCATTTACTGCTCTTGCTATGTCATCCTTAGTTGCTTATGTCTTATGTAGTTGCTTATGTCTTAGGTAGGACCACTTAACTCTCCATTGGTGAACAGTTTCTTTGTTTCAAACCAGTTCTTTGCTGTTTTCATTTTAAAATTGAGTTGGAAGCAGTTAGCATGTTTTTGCTCAGTGACCTTGGTTTGATAGGAGCTCATTTGTGAATATAAGAAATTTAAAATTTTTATTTATTGTTGGCTTCATTCTTCCATCTTTACTAGATTACCATGATTTATATATGTTTCATGAAAACATCACTCCTGCCACCAGCTTGCCCCCTCTCCCTCCACCAATGTTATAAAAGCTCCAACTATCCAAAATCTCCTTCTTTAACTCAAATCTGTAGAGCAATTCTCAGTTTTGTTGCCTTTGGCAATTTGTTACTCCTTTACTGTGTTTGTTTTTATCCAGAATATGAGAGATATAATTATGTATTTGTCTTTTTCCTTTAAAATGAGCATTAATTATATTTTATATACTATATACATATACATATATATATCTTTTGGGGGGAACAATGCTATATTCCATTGTTGTGCCTTTGGGAGAGTTAGAATGTTAGGCTTTACATTCTCTGCCCTGTTTTTGACCTGGGCTTTAATTCCTAGCAGGATTTTTTCTTCTAGAATTTCATACCAAGGATATCAAAACAAGTGAAATTAACAAATATATATCTAAATAAATAAATGATAAAAAGAAAAAAATAACAATTGAAAAAGAATGGAGGAGGCTACCTATTTCTTTAAAAATAAACACACTAGGAAACAGCAAAAACTTGATCCAAGAAAGATCGACCTATCACGGACACGCCTTCTTTTGATCTGTGTGAAAACCAAGATTACTAATTACAGAAGATGGACTATGACAACCAAGACTGGGCAGAAGTTTTCTCAGGACCACTAAAAAAGATCTTAGCCTATTCTTTGGCCAAGGATTTGTTCAAAAACCAAGGTCTCTAATGCCAGAACTCTGACTTCGACAACCATGACTGAGCAGAACTTCTGGTGTCATAACAAAATACTCTTAGGCTTCGACCTAGGATTTGTGCAAAAATCAAGATCACTAATTACAGAAGACTGACTACAAAAAACGTGATGGAACAGATCTTCTAGAACCATAACAAAAAAACTCTCTATCCTACATGTTGTCCTATGACCTGTGTAAATACCAAGATCTCTAGCTACAGAGGACTGATCTTGCCATCCACAAATGAGCAGGAAGTTTCCTGGTCTCATAAGAAGACCTTGTGGTTCAAGAATGAGCATGTCTGGAGCCCTTAGTTGCTCCCATATCAGTATGCTTCAAGGGTAGAGAAAATGGACCTCCTCTGCCAAGGAAGTTGCCTCTAATTTCCCCAATACTTATTGTGCCTATGCATAAAGAAAGCAAAACAAAAACAAAACAACCAAACCAAACCAAACCAAACCAAACCATACCAAAGCCAAAACACAAATCCTTGTCACACTAGGCCTTACGTTTTTCTTTTTCCCTTTTCTTCTTTTTTTCTTGTGGTTGTGGTTTTGGAGATGAATTTTTTTGTCACTGTTGCTGTTTTTTGTCATTGCTTTTTTTTTATTTTTTTAATTTTTTTTGTTTTTCCTTTCCCTTTTTCCCCTTTCTTCTTCTGAACTGATAATTATAGCCTCTAGATGGATCCTCCCAGCTTTTCTTTTCTTTTTTTCTCTTCTTTCTCTCTTTTCATTTTCCAACAGAACCACAGAACTTGAATTATCTTGTCTCCCTCATAGCTTGAGGGGAAAAAAATGGATGGTACCAGGAACAACCAGTCATATGAATAGTGAGTGGAAATAAAAAATGATCAGACTTAAGCACCAAACTCAAAGTCATGACACCAGAATTGATACCCAATCTACAACAAGCTATATACAAAGAAGACCTCTTATACTAGCAGTCCAGGGGGCCAAGGGAGATGCATGCTGGGAACAGGAGTGGAGGGAGGACAACACTGGTGGTGGGAATGGCCCTAAATTTTTGTCACTATATATCTTAAATATTACTGTGAAAGACTTGTAATTCACATTTATCACAATAAAATTAATATTAAAAAAAAGAATATTTTTTGTTGGAAACTTATATTTTATGATATAGCCTTTGTGGTTAGGAGTTTGGACTTTGGTGGTAGAGTAAAAGATATGAATTTGTGTGTCTTTGTTAAATAATAGACTCGGAAAGTCTCAATTATTTTCATGTAAAGAAGGGGAGTCTATCTCTTCCTTATTATTTCTTATTTTGTGGGGGAGATTCCCAAGCAATGAACAGTCCTCTTAGAACCATTCCTTTGATACACTGCTGGATAGTATAGTTCAATACTCAGGCCAAGTGGTGCTGAGGTCATCAGGGTCACACCAGAGAGCCGCCAGTTAGTGCTGGCATTGAACTCAAGGCTCTGCATGCTTGTTGTGCATCCTAGACTTTTTGCTGTTTTACTCCCAAAATGTGACTCTTAAAATATCTTAACACATATTTTATAGTATAATTTAATTCTTTGTAAGAATTAACTAAAGTATTATAAGGCAAACATAAAAGTAGACCAGTAAATAATAAGAAGGTGATTCTAATAATTTTATATTAGCATTTATGGCATGAAATAATTCAGCTATTTTGGATACTTGTTTGAATATTGGGCTTTAGATATTCATTTATTATTTAATACATTAATTGAGTACCTATGATTAAGCAGACAGTTTCAGAACTGAGAATACATTAGTGAACACACAGATAAAAATATGAAGTTAACATTCCTGGACCAATTATCTTTGCCTTTCTATTGGCTATTTAAAACAAAACCCAGATTATCTTTTCCATTTTTCTTGACATCAAGTAGTTAAAACATATTTCCTAATTTTTACCATAGATGAAGTACGAATTTCAGGCATGAAAAGATTAAGAAGTTTAAGTGTTGCTAGCAGCTATTCTAAATAAACCTGTTTAAATGACTTTGGCTTTGAAGAAGTACTACAAATCAATTAGTACCGTATAATGAGGCCTGCATGACTATTTTATTTATTCTCTGGATCTTTGACCTGAAACCACCATGTCTTAAAATATGAAGTCAATTGATTATGCACGGTACATGCACCTTAATATTAGTAGCACATTGGATTATGTTGTAGAAGTTAAACCAAAATAAGACAAAATATTGGCTTAAAATTCAAGTACATAATTAACAGACCTCAGATAGGGGTTCTGTGCCTTCTCTTTGGAGGTTATTATTCTATTATTATCAGAGCAGCAGAAGCAGGAGGAGGAGAGTTTATGGTTATAAATGAAAGGGGCTGAAAATATTGCAGTTAACATATTCATATTGTTGCTATTCTTTTTATCTATGGTTTTAGTACACCTTCAAGTCTTTCTTTGGTTTATTAAGAAGTAGAATAGAAAAATCTAAACTAACATTAAGAAAATTAGAGGGTATTTTAAAAAACTTATGAGGAATCCAGATGTTAAGATAGTGTAGTTTGTATAAGTTTAAACTAGTTGATTTAAGAAAAATATTAAGGCTTTGAAAATTATTTCAAAATGTAAACTCTGCCACAGCATACTCAAAATTCACTCATCTACCTTATCTGCTATTTTGCTACATGAATGTTTTATTTTCATCATGTGTGTTGGATCTACTGGGCTTCCTTTGTTGACAGTACGTGTGTGTGTTTGTAATTTAAAAGTCTATTAATCTGTTGTTAAATTGACATGATAAAAATAATAATGCCTTTTTGTTTCAAGATAATTCGGGTAACTTAATACTTTTGACTTGAAAATAAATATGCATTGTGATTTTATTTGTAGTACCAGTTGGAATTACATTAATAAATACTTATGTTTATTATGCTAGATTAAATCTTCCAACATGTCCCCTATATTTTCCTAATTTCCTCACTTATCCTGCCACTGAAGAAGATTCTATGTTACCTACTGGTTCTAAGTGATCAATAGGGAACCTCAGCAGTCAAACTCTTACTCCATTGTATGGTTCTTGGGCTGGCCTCATAAAGGCTTGATAATCACTGCTCCACTCTTTTCATTATATGTAAACAATCTGTTTTTGGTGTCCCTATATATTGCTGAAGTACCCTTAGTAGGGCTCAGGGCTGTCAGTGCTCAGGGACCATTATGGACAAATCCAGTAGTGTTTGGGGTAGGGACTATATGGTGTCCAGGATAGGAGCTAGAGTCTCTTACAGGCAAGGCCCGTGCTTTACCCCTTGAGCCTATAATTCTCCCAGTATATTTCCACAGCTCTTATAATTTCTGAATTCTCTTTTTGACCTTATCCTTTTTCTTTATATTTTTCTTATGAGTTCTCCAGTTTTTTCCTAGTCTTCATTATCTACCTGCTCACTTGTTGAGGATCTGCCACCTTTGGAACTATTTAAAACTTAGTATCTCCTAAATGATTGTTTTGTATTTGTTTTCATTATCTAGATATGGCTAATAGGACTGACGGAAGGATTCCCACTTGAGAGTTTTAGCAGAATCTTCCTTACCCGTAATGAAAGGAACTTTATCACATTCTTCTAGAATAGATGTTGATGTACCTGTGTGTGATATTGAAGACTGCTATTAGCATCTGTGAAGCTCCAGGGATATCTTAGTTTATTATGCTTTATTTGGCAGAATAGTTGAGATCACTCAATGCTTTGCTGAGTTCATTAAACCTGTGAGCTTTCAGTTTTAAAACCACCTCAAACACATTTTATGCAAAGTTGTGCATTATTATTGATTAAATGACTTAGAGTTAATATTTGTCATTCGCCAATCCAAGCATCTCTCTTAAGATATTTATTTTTGTGACTGAAAGTGACCAAAGACAAAAGTTTGTCTTGACAAATATCACTTTAACTTAGTCTGAAAAGTTATAGGAAATCCATTAATGTAGAAGGGATGGAATGTAAGCCTTTGTGTTTTTCTCAAATGCTGTAGATAAGAAGTAATCCTGTTTTTTTTTTACAAGATTTAGAGTAGGGAATTAATCTTTAGTGAAGGAAGTTAGTGGTTGAATGATAACAATAGATATCCTGCAGTGTGTTTGTCAAAGAAAATCTAAGATAATTTCATTGTAAAACCATGTAATTGCATATTTCATTGACAAGAGAACAAATAAGAATTGATGTATTTTGCAAATAGAAATTATTATGTCTATGAGAGAAAAAGATTCAGATTTCCTAGGTAAATTCTAGATAAATTTAGCTACTCTCTATTAGAAAAATAATGTTCAGTCTCATATTTTAGATGTCGGTGTTTCTTTTTTTTTTCTTGTCCAGTAACACTATTGCATTCTTGGCAAGTTAGTCCTATCAATTCTTCACAATCATCTTCAAGGACCAGACGGTATTTTAGGACCCTGATAACTTAATTATTAATTATTAATAACTACATTTCTTTTTCTTCCACATTATAGCACTGACTCACTGTAAGATCTCTCATTCATGCAATTTCATTTTTTTGTAGTTTTATAACAATAAGAAAAAATTAATTCACACTACTTTTATTATAGTAGATTAGTTTTAGTGCTCAATTTCTTACTCTGCCTAATTTATAAATTAAATTTTAGCAGAAGTATGTATGTGTAGTTATAAACATCATAGCATATACAGAGTCTGAAATTATCCATGGTTTCAGACATCCACTGGGGCTTTTGGAACAAAGCCCACACAAATAAGAGGAAACTATTGATAGTATTTCATGTAGTAAATAACACTTGTGAACAGAGAGTAATGTCTAGCCTTCTTGCTTTAGGATAATATTTGACTTTTGGGGGACACATCCAGTGGTGCTCAAGCCTTACTCCTAGCTTTGCACTCAGGAATCACTCCTGGGGATGCTCAGGGAACCTTATGGATGCCAGGGATTGAACCTGTGTCAGCCATGTGCAAGACAAACACTCTACTTGCTGTGCTATCATTCAGGCTCCATATTGATATTTTTAAACTACTATATAAGGGTATAAGTCCCTGTAGACTCCAATTCACACACTCATCAAGCTTTATCAGCTTCCTCCTGTCTTAGCATGAATACTTGGTCACTTGGGCCTTTTCCCATTTGTTTGAACACCTCTTAGCATCTGACCTGCTTTTTCTTTGCCAGCAAACTTTTCTTGGTATGCTCTATTTCACCTTGATAAATGGTATTCAGTCTTAAGATCTTTGAGAATTGAGTTTGTTTCTGCATTCTCTTAGTTCCTCTCTTAGTTGATTTAGTTTTCCTGGGGAATACCCATCACAATCGTAATTGTTATATGTGCTCATATTCAAAATGCCAGTTTCATCTCTTTGAGAATTGCCTTCTCTGATGTATTTGGGGAAAAGGAATCTGCACACTTGGCATTGCCTTTGCTCCAAGAAGGGTTTATTTCATATACTTTGAATAATGTCTTAGGTATTATTTACTTTGTCTCACCCTGTGGAACTCTAGGGTTCTTCTGTCCTTTAATGCATGCTGCTAACCTTGTTGGCACAAAGTGATATTTAAAAGGCTATCATTTTCTTTACTGCCCTTTAGCCTAATTACCCACAATTCTACTAACAAAAGACAGTCCTTGTATAACTACTTTAGTAAAGAATAAAATATTGCTAGAGGAAATTGTAGAACAGAAAAAAGGCCTCTTAAAGCTATATAGTCAAAGCATTGCTATTCTTACAATGCCAGAAAAAGAAGTTTACAAAGGTTTCCCTAAAGTATAATCAATTCTTAACCCTTTTGCTAGTGTTGTGACTATGTCCTTCTAAATTTCAGTTCACAATCCAGAAAGTTATATCTTTTCTTTAGAGAATTCTAGGGTAAATTTTGACTCTTACCTTAAAATCCGAGTTGTATGTAAAATCAAACTCATCGAGGTATTCTGTAAAACCACTTGGAAATATTACATTTTGTTTTAAATTTCAAGGAAGCTTGCTTAGGCAGTCTTCCTACTCCTATGAATTTTTTTTTTTGATCACACCTGGCACGCTCAGGGGTTACTCCTGGCTCCATGCTCAGAAATTGTTCCTGGCAGGCACAGGAGACCATATGGGATGCCAGGATTCAAACCAATGACCTTCTGCATGAAAGGCAAATGCCTTACCTCCATGTTATCTCTCTGGCCCCACTCCTATGAAATTTGTACTTTTTCTTTGTTTGGGTAACACCTGGTGTTGCTCAGGAATTACTTCTTGCTCTGCACTCAGGAATTATTCCTGGCAGTGATCAGGGATCTAATAAGATGCTAGGAGTGAACCCAGGTAGGCTGCATGCAAGTACAAGAAAGGGTCCTCCCTGCTGTAGCCCCAGGACATTTCTTTTATAAATCTCTTGATAGAAACTCCTGAAACATCTATGTGTCTGCATACATCACATGCATGCACACATATCAACCAGGGAAACTAATAATTCTTCTAGGATTAATTTAAATCCATATTAAGAAATAAAAATCCTATTCCTAAATCTAACTTAATCTGTATGGTTTACCTGCTCTTTAATGGAGTTGACAGTTTATGCAAATAACAATGATACCTTTTTTGTTTTGTTTACTTTTCTGCTTTTAGGTCAAACTAAGGAGCTTAACAATTTCTCAGAACTATTACTGCTCCTTTTCATACGTAAAACACATGTACTCTTTAGGGAAAACAAACAAAATGACAAATTAAAGGAAACTTTGAAATGACAGTAGTCTATGTACATCGAGCCAATATGAATTCCTGAGGAGGGTGCTTTTTCCCACTAATGTGTGTAATAGGATTTAGGAAAATCCAAGTACTTATCTTCTTCTCCATCAAGAACATACCTACAGTCAGGGGTCTTGGAGACAGGTTGTTATTTCATTATCACCTGGAATAAAATTGTTAATGTTTGGATCCTGTTCTTAAATTTAAGCTCCTAAAGGCATAATTAATATCTGCCTTATCACAGCCTAACCCTGAGAACTAGCACAGTACCATGCATAAAATGGGAGCTCATAACGTATCTGACAAATAAAGACATGAATAAATAAAGGAAAGAAAGTTGAATCAATGAAGGATATTAGAGTTCTTTCCAAGTGATCACACAATAACACAGAGATATTATGTATTTTAATTGAGGTTGAAAAATAATGACAAATTGATCATGTATTTCATACTTAATTCTTATGTCACCACAAATACTTTGAATAAGATATTATGTCATTGACTATCCTATTATTGGTACATGGTGCTACTTTATTTATTTATTTATTTATTTATTTTTTTGGTTTTTGGGCCACACCCCGTGACGCTCAGGGGTTACTCCTGGCTATGCTCTCAGAAGTCGCTCTTGGCTTGGGGGACCATATGGGGCACCGGGAGATTGAACTGAGGTCTGTCCAAGGCTAGCACAGGCAAGGCAGGCACCTTACCTCTAGCGCCACCGCCCGGCCCCCCATGGTGCTACTTTAACTCCTTGCTCCCAACTCCTCATGACTCCAAGTCTTTATAAGATGTTTAAGAAATTTTTTCTAAAAGAAATTTTGGGAATAGTAAAAGGAGATATCATTCCACCTGCTCCTTAAAAGCAGCATTGATGAAGTCAATTATCTGATATGGAAAGTAATATTGGCAGTTACTCACTACTTGCTTGAGGAAGGAGGCCCAATTTTGAAAAGCTAGAGTCAGTTATGATCAATGATGAGAGTAAAGCAAAAAAGAGCCCTTGTGAGAGGAAAGCAGTGGTAGAAACATATTGAGAAGGGTGCACACTTGAAAAAGATCAAGATAGAGTGTGGATATAGTGATATAAACAAGAAATGTGTGTGGAGAGTATTGAATTAAGCATGGTTTATACCCCCAAACCTTTGTCAATATGTCAAACTGTTTTAGCTTTGATTACAACGAACGATGTGGGAGGTCTTTGAACTTCTGCAGAAATTAAAATTAGGAGAGCCTTATTTTAACTTAATAAAATCATTCTGACTGCTATTTGGTGAGAGGAAGGCTGCCATTGAAAAGAGTTGAGGAACCTTAGTATAGTCATTATAGTAAGCCATGGAGCCCTACAAGGGTCCTTGACTAGATAAGTGGCTTCACTAGCCATGTCTCCCATCTGCAACTGAATGGAAATACTTTCTGTTATATATTTCTATTCCTTTTAACAGTGAACTTTTTATATGATTCTGTATGTCTTGTATCACTGACAAGATTATAGTTTTCCCTGTTAACCTTTGGATCTACTATAAAATTATTTTAGGGCCTTGCTTAAACTAGGCACTTAGTCAACTTTTATTTGAATGGGAAATAGCCATTTTAGTTGAAATTCTAATGCAAGAAAAATAAATTTCATGGTAAATTAACAGGACTGGACTACAATTTGCATGTGTTTGCCTGAGAGGTTATTTATGTATTGCCTATAGTACTTTGTATTTTCTGCCTAACATTAAGGTTTTTCTATACTTAGTTTATTTCATCTTCTAAATAATGAGCTGCTTGAAGAAAATTACTGTATTTTGTTTATAATATCAGACCTCAGTACATATAGTAGATATTCAAGGTATATTTACATGTGTTTTTTGAATTATCTGATCTAGGGAATGTGTTTCAATGTATGTCAGTAATAATTAGAAATAGCATGCTGCTCTACTGACCAGAATATAATCTCACTTATGGAATTGCAAGGTACTTATTGCTTTCTTTTTTTTTTTTTTTTTT
>PVKC010003943.1:0-37235 GCA_004027635.1 Crocidura indochinensis
TCTCTTCAACAGTCTATGATTAAGAACATAGGTTCTAGAAGCCAAAGGCATAATTCATCAACAATTTGCTAAGAGGGAAGAAACTCAATCAGACTTAACATGCCTAAAGCTCATACATAGGACACAATCTAGCTGTGGAGGAACTGTGCTTGAGTAGAATATGTAGACACAGAGTTCCATGCATTAATTCTCTCATGCTTGGTTGATATGGGAGTCCTCTTTTCATTAGTGCAAAGACAACTCCTCCTCATCAACAATAATCATATTTTAATTAATTAGTATGTCTGCCTATCTGTTTATTTATATGTCCTTTCTCTCATTACTTATTTATTTATTTCTACAGACTTTGAGAGCTAACACAATAATCCCGATGAGGACTTCCTGTAACTTCTCTTTATAGGCTGTAATTAGTGGTTGCTTTCTCTTAGATAGGTTTCATTCCCAGTTTAAGAATGGACATAGACAGTATCTCTCTGTGGGGGTGCATTGAGAATTTCTGTTAAATCATATTTGTTTATTCAGAAGTCTTGGAAATTTCCCTTGGAAAATTCCCTTGACTAAAGTTAAGCATAGCTTTGGGTGAGTCCTAATTGAAGCTTTATAAAAACTGTTTATCAACAACTTGTTCCAAAATTTTCACCAACTTTGAAACTGTTCTGAAAGTCCCCATTCCTTCAATTTTTTCTTAAGAGACCCCTCAGTAGCTGTAGTGGAGGGATATTATGCAAAGTGGTATCAGCGGCAAGTTGAAACACCCACCAGCTTCCTGTCCTCTATTTAAAAAAATTCTGGTTTACATGTGAGGACCACATGAGCTTTTATTTGAACCACAGGTCATTTAACTAAATAAATCTCATAAACGATCCTCTCAATGGTTTGTGGTGATTCATTTTTATATTTTTGAGCAGAAGTTCATTTTAAATATGACTAGTCTATGTCTCTGAGTAAACAACTTAAAGGAAATGATAATTTATAGCTTTAAAGCACATCTTTTAATGTCACATCCTTATACCATTTAACTGTTTAATAGTTGGAGAGTAATTTTGCTCCTAGTAATTAGAAAAGTCTTTTGGGCATTTGATAGTCTCTAAGATCTCAACAGATTGGGAAATCAAAGAGAAAATACATTTTTGTTCCTATTAACATTATATATTTTGTTCCTGTTAACATTTACGATTGACAAGGAAGAGAGTTTGGGAGATTTCAGCTCCTGAAGCTTCTGTTAACAAATAGATTGGTTAGCTCTATTTAGTTGATTTCCAATACATATCATTCAATCTCATAAAAACTGTCTTAGATGAGAATCTGTTATAGTCAAGTCCATGTGTTAACTACTGAGTGGGAGAGATCTCATTTCTGAATGTAGGCAGTTGGATTAAGAGATTTTTTCCCCTCATTACATATTAAAAAATAAAAAGGAAAGATAAAACAGGAAAGAAGAGAAAGCTCTTTCTGGGGCTAATTGAGTTAGCCTGAACTTACTCCTCAGAATCTTAGTCATTTAACATCAAATAGTATGTTAGAGCACATGTGTGATTGACAGGTTCCCCCATTTGATCCTTAACACAAATTTGGTGCTTCTTCTTCCTCTACTGATGATAATTTACTCAGGGGTTCCTTATGATTTTTTTCTTTCATCTGTTTTGATAGAATTTAAATCCAGGCACCAAGGATCAAATTTATCTCTCAACCTTGACAAAACAGGTATGAATGGTGCAGGGCACCATTCTGAACCCTATGTGGTGGTATTTAGCATCAACTAAAATATCTCTAGTTACCATTTCCTGACCTGTTACAAGATTGGTGGGTTGGAAGGGAGCAAAAACGCCCCCTATTGTGAACCGCAGTTATCTAACTTCACTGGCATTCCAAGACTCAGAACCTTGCCAAGAATTATCAGTCTTCAGCTATTTATTACATGAAAAGATTATCCATGTAATTTAATCACACCAGCATGTTAAACCCTGCCTGCATGTATGTATCACTGAAATGTATATAGCAATCACCTGAGCATAACTATTTTAAGCAGCTTCCTAGGAGATCTCCATTTAAGACAGACTCAGTAACCTCCAAACAACATATTCTTTAGCAGTTTTAATAAACATATTAAAACAACAAAACAATGTCTTATTTTTAATAAGGCATTATGTAGGGTTGGGCAAGTGGCTCATTGGTAGAACACTTGAAGTATATGTGTGAGGCTCTGGGTTTTATCCCTGGTACTGTAAACAAAAACTAAAACCCAACAGAAATTGATGGGTAGTTTTAGAACAAGTAAGAAAAATTTTTGATGGTAAATTGTTGAACATGGCCACTGCAGACAGACTATATTTGCTTTTTATTGTGCTGTTATCATCACAAAGTAATTGTAAAACTGGATATCTCTTGGCATTCTGGGCTTTGTAACAGTTTGGCTTGGAGATGTGTTATCTCTCCTAGAACAATTTCTCCAAGTCTTGCTACTCATATCAATGCTCTTACCCAAGTGACATAACTCACTGAGAAGAGCCAGACCAAAAGGAAGTTCTCTAAACAAAACATCTGGAACTGGCAACAGAGAAAAATTAAGACTTACCAAGACCCAACTAGAACAGGAGTCACATAGTGCAATGTTTTTTAGCCATTGATAAATATGATGAAATTTCTTCCCATTTTCCTCTTATTATTTCAATTACTGTAGGAATAAATGTAGACAAGGAAGACCTTTAGGATACAGAATTATGTCTAATCAATGATTATGTTCAGACAACTGAAATCGATGTCTGTATAGTTTGGAAGGTCTGGTTGAGCTTCTCAGGTAGAGTTAGGGTGCATAAGCTGCTGCATTCAACATTTGATGTGGTCTTAGTTAACTTCCCTTAGATTTATTTTCCTAATTAAAAAATATGCAGCAGGACATTGATCTTAGCCACCCCAAGTATTAAATGCTCTAAAATGCATAATGTTGCTTTTTGTTTATAAAGCCTAATAAAGTAATTGGGTTTTACTGGGCTCTCTATTCTAAAAATTCAATTAAACTAGGATTGGCAGCTTTTGGTTGAGTATTTTTGATCTGTGGGATCATAGATGAAGACAGCCAGAGACTTATTTGTCACACATATGTCTTCAATTAGGCAATTAGGGAAATACATTTGGGTTAAAATACAGAATGTTATATATTTATCTCTAAAGTTGTAGCTATGTTCTTGATAATTAGATACTAAAGACATGAATTGGTGCCCTCTAAAATGTAAAGAACAAGAGATAAATTTTCTAAATGATTTCCATGAAAACATCCCATCAAGTTTCCAATTTTTTCTTGTTCCCTGAGGTTTCTGAATGCCACAGTGTTTTCCTAAGCTTTATAGCTGTGTCCCACAGCTTCTTACATCACTAGATTTGAAAAAATAACAGTCTTTATTTATAAAAAGTACACTGTAACTTGAGTTGATTCATTAGTGATGGTTAAGCATAATAAATCCTTGATTATATTGACTTCCATCATTATTTTTGTCTTTTAGTCCATCAGATGTTTTGAATATTGACACTCAGCATACAATATTGTGGATATGGCAAACAAAGCTTTTGGTGATGTTATTTCTTCAAATTAGTTCATGGTCAAGATTCCAAGTTATTATCACTCATCCAGCAATAAGGATTCTCATCAAAGTATTAAACTTCCAGGAGAGAGAGACTATATCAGGGAACATCAGGGATATTAGGGAGGGAAGCTGGTAGGTAAGAGTTCAGTGTTTTCAATCTTCTTTCAGATGCCTTTCTAGTTGGAATCCTCCAGGATTAGCAGAGGAAACTGTAGATTCCATCTTACATATATGAAAGCATAGATACCTGGATGTCATATTTTCTGAAGAGAGCACTAGCTCAGTCAACCACAAACCCAGGCAGAATTCATCATACCACTACATTATCACACTCAGTTCATATTTTTCTGGTATGTCCTCAGACGGGTCTGTCTCGAAGTCTGGGTCGGGGTGGTGAATTTCAATGAAAAGAACATAGATAAGTCCTCCAATAATGGCACCAACCAAAGGACCCACCACTGGAATCCACCAGAAGTTATTTCCAAATCTGCAATCAAATAAGAAATTACTGATATGTAGCTGGCCTTTCCTTTTGATATCAATACCCAGTTATTTACTAACCAGCTTATTTTTCTATATACATAGCTTTTTCTATGAACAATACAACAAGGACCATGTATCAGAGCATTTCTGGCAACTTGGCAAGTACATTCTAGACTGTGCAGTATCAGAATACATGCCCCACTTTTTTCCTTTTTGGAAAATATGGTCCTGAAATCATAGCCAGATTTGGGGAATTAAAGGAAAGTTCAGAGTAATTATTTAGTCATTGTTTTTCCTTAATTTCAAATAAGGTATCTAGAGGATTATGAATGAAAAGAAACCATGCTGAATATCATTTGTCTATTATGGCAATGTCAAACTAAACAACCAGAAACTACTTATTTATAAGTACATGAATCAAGCAAATCAAAGATAGATGTTTGAACTACCTCCTCAATAAAATTTAGTTTTGTGATATATTTTGATGTCAGATTAAAGTTACATTCTGATAGAATTTTATGGCAATCAATTCTATTCTGGAAATCTATAATGTTAGTATCTTATGCAAAAGATATGGTTCTAGGACAAAGCAGGAACATCCATGAAATCACCCAAGAACTCGCCATTTCTTAAAAGACATTTTAAAGTTCATAGAAATGGTATGATGCTCAGAAGCTAGTGAATGTGTTAAAAAATCACTATTTGAGAGAAAATCTAGAATACAGGGGATATTAAACACAGAATTTCAGGATGATGCAGGAAGGTGGAGAAACAAGGAACACATGGATAGAAAATAGCACATCTGAAAACTTCACAGGCTCTAGAAAGAGGAAGATTTGTAGCTCATCTTTTTGCTCTTTGACTTAGTGACTTTGTTTTTGTTCCATAGGACTTTTTTTTTATTAGTGTCAATAAAATTCTCATTGGGAAGAAAGATAATTTCCATTAGGAATAAAGAAGCATAAAAACAAGAGCCCTATTTTAGAATTCATGAGACCTCAGTTCTAACCTCAGGATGATCTTGAAGATCCTTGGGAAACTGTCCTCCTGTCTGAGTCTTTTCCACATGTATGGTCTTTCCACTAAGTGTTTTCCTGTGCCTGGATCTCAGATCATCTTTAATTTACATACAAACTGCAGACCAGCGAATAGAGCACTGAGCACAGTGGCCACCAGATGTCACTCTTATTGCATGGCAAAGAAGAAGTGGGTGGGCTGTGTTTAGGCTCCCTATCCCAAGCTTCTAAATACAGAGGGAGACTTTGGTGGTAGGGACATCGAATATAACTTGGAACTTTGCTTCAGCTCAATTCATGAAGTGATTCGGATACACCTCATTTAATCCTTTATTTCTTTCCTCTCATCATTTTTTAACAGGGAATCTCTATCACTTCACAAAAGTCTCCTTTTCACTCTGGCACCCTGTTTTCTTTCAGGGTGGAATGCATTATTCCAAATACACAAATTCTAAGTGGAGATGCTAAGATGACATCCCTTGTTTGTCTAGTCTTGCATCTCTAAGCATAATCTGCATGATGGATCTAAGGATCTCTGGGTCCTTTGATCACACACAAAAAGGGATGATCACCTTTTAATTTGAGAGTACCCAAGAAAAGGTCTGTTTACTTTCTAAGGAACTATCAAAAGCATTTATTCCTTATTTGTTCAAAACCAATGATATCCATGAAATTTTTTTCTCCATTAAGACACTAAGAGCCTGAATGGGAGCCCTCACAGTCTAAGGAAAAGTAAGAATCAGGCTGGATCTAGGAGCTCTTGACCTTGTTCTAGCTTATGATCCCTCACTTGGCATGTGAGTACTTAAGAACACGCTGGTCTTAATTTTATTTGAGAACTTGTGTGCTGCAAAAGCTAAGATATTCAACAAAGTGCTTGATTTAGAGAGATCCCTGAAAGAATGAGATGTTTTAGGGACACTTGGAAGATAAGTTTTTCCTTAAAATTTTTTTTGGGACTTTTTATCAGTCAACCAAGCTCTTCCTTGACTAATTTTTGCTCCTCCATTATTCCCATTTTTATCTCTCTTATATTATGGTACAAATCTTCATTTTTACTTAACTTGTTTTCTAAAACTGTTAAATTCCTGTTCTACATCCTGTAACTCCTACCTACAGAGCAGGAAGAAGCACACACCCGTCACACCATATGTTTATGTAATGGATATTACAATTGTTCTTTTCTTCCCTCTTTATGCACTTTTCTAGATCACTTTGTTACATCAAATTTCAGTCTATATATAGAGAGAAGGCCAAGAGGAAGGACCCTCATCTCTATATATAGTAGGAGTAAATCTTTCTATTGAATGAGAAAGGTTCATTGGCATAAAATCTTCTCATCTCTATACATGGTAGGAAGCTCGCCACAAAGAGTAGTAAGTGCAGTTAGGGTAAAGAAGGGTACACTGGGTCAATGATAGTGGGAATTGACCACTCTGTACAAGAACTGGGTGCTGAAAAGAGATAAAGTGATATCCATGGTACCCTTTCATTAACAATAATGTAAATCACTGTGTGAGAAAGGGGAAAAAAGGAAAGTGGGAAGCAAAATGTCTGCCCAAGAGACAGGTAGGTGGGGGTGGGAGGGAAACTGGGGACATTAGTGATGGGAATTGTACCCTGGTGAAGGGTGGTGTACATTGTATGCCTGAAACTCACGCATGAGCAATTTTGTAACCGTGGTGCTTAAATAAATTATTTTAAAAAATCCTGCCTCTGTATACAGATTTCTCTTAGACTGAAATATTTTCTGTTCCCTACTATTTCTCAATAGTCTATAATACCCAAGTCTAAAGCTAGGAGTCTTAAGCTTTCTCTTAATTCCTGGAGTTAATCAAGTTTCCTTCCTTGGACTTGACAACTCCAACCTTGTATAAGAGTGTATATCAATCCTCGGAAATAGAAAATAAATAAAGCAGTGATAAATAGTATCTTAGCACAGGACCTTGCATGCATGTGGTAGCATTACAGATAAAGTGAACATATAAATAGAAAAGACTTTTATGTTAAGAAGGGTAATAGAGCTCAGAGTTTGACATTAGGCACTTACATCATTTTCCCAAGACATGATAAGCAACATGTCTATCTATCTTATAATTACCATCATTCCTTTTTAGATGATTTGGGGGATACATTGTTGTGTACATTGTATGACTGAAACTCATATGACTGAATGCTTAATTCTGCTTCTGTTCTCTGGTGGAACTTGGTGAAACAATATGTGGGGTCAGTTGAACCTAGGTCATGCATGACCTATTCATTTAAGTATTGCTCTAGCCCCACTTCTGGTGAGTCACATGAGAAAAGCAAAAGTCAAAGCCAGGAAGCTGTGGAACATCTTTGTTTGATTTTCAAAGGTGAATTAATAGTGAGATTTTTCTGAAGTGAGATTCAGGTAAACATAGTTTAAGGAAATTTATTGGTTAATTCTGGGCTCTTTGGATAAACTATTTAGGGCATGCATTCTTGATTCTTCATTTGAAAAATACAAAAGACTCCCCCCAGTTGAAAATATGTTGTTCGGTTTTTTAGTATTCTTGTAGTGACTCTAAAACAGTGTTCAATTATGGCATTAAACATTTTTGGACAAAGTGTTTTTTGCTATGGGAGTATATGCTATGCACTAGAGGAGGCTTAGCATTATCCCATGTCTATCTGTACCCATTATAGGTCAATGGTAAATTCTGTCTCTACACTTTTAGGATGATAACCAAAAAACTAGTGCTTTCAGACTTTGCCAAATAAACTCTGTGACAAAATTACTCAGGCTGAGAACCATGACTCTAGAAAATTCATTATGGCGATAGCTTCTTAAAAATACGTCATATTGCTTGATTTTTATGTTTCTTAACCTGTGTAATACATATAATTTATTCATTATTTTATCTAATAGATTTCCATGAGACCTTACATTGTATCAGATACTGTTCTGATCACTGGGAGGGAATATATCCAGGCAGAAGTTGTCAAGTTCCTGCTTCATGATATTTATACTGCAGAGGGTTTAGCACCATCCATAGTGGAGATCTGAGTGGTATTAATTACTTTAATAATGTTTATAGACATATAGGTAAAACAACCCAAACACTCAGTACCATCTCATGGGTCTGACTATGTATACAGGAAAGCACTTAGAAACTTAAAGTCTTTGGTCTTCCCAGCAGATATTAAACGAAGATTTCTCACAAGATTTTTTCCCTCGTCTCTATCTCCATGTTAGAGTCTTTGTGAAGCAAAGTGAATTCCTTTGCAACAGAAAGATATGATGAATGGATAAAATGGCCATACAACTGTGACTTTATGGGGGAGAATGTGGGAAGGAAGTAATGAGCAAAGTTTGTGCTGTGAGGTTTGTACTAACAATGCACATTCTGAGGGGAAAATCATGGGGCTTGTCATTTCCCATATACTCTTTCATGTCTTTTCTGCCAGGAATTTCTTACTCATCAAGACTCAACTCAACTCATCTTCCAGTGATTTAGTCAGATTCTTTCTTTTAATTTCTCCAACTGAATTAGTCATCCACAAAGCATTCCCTCAGCACTTTGCTTTTTTGGTTGCCTTAGGATTTACATTCTTTAAGGACCTTCTGCTGCTTGCTGCTCCACCATTCCAGGTGAGGCTTGCCTCTGGCTGACATTAATAGGCCTATTCTGGAATGAGGCCTACCAGGTGGATCCCAGTAGCATTCACATCCAATCTGCACCATATTAAGGTTCATACTGGAGTTCTTCCAAACCTTCTGCTGCTGCTTCACTATCCCAGGTGAAGCTTGCCTTTCACGGACATCATGGGGTCTACTATAAAACAGGAACCAGAGCCTCTTCCTACCAGTGAGCTTTTGCAGCATTGAGACAGATTTACCCAGTATATTACATTGCTGATCACAATTATTCTTCTTGTCATTCTGTGAGAATAGGCATAGAATGAAGAGTAAACTTCATGTTAATTGCTCAGCATCTTATAGAGGTTCTAACTACAAAGATTCACCACAACACAGCAAGAACATTAGAAAAAAATAGAGAAAAATGTAGGATCTCAACAAGCTCAATGAGTGAAAAACCAACACAGTAAATCCTCAAACCACATCTTTAGAGACACCATGAAGAAGATAATTAATGAACTTAAAGAAACAATTGCATAGACAATCAGTAAAAGTTCAAGAAAGCATGAGCCAGAAAGGATAAAACTACTACAATCAGAAATGACAGAAATGAAGAGTATTTCTGTGGTATGAAATTCAACAAAAGCTCTGAATAACAGAACAATAAAAGCTGAGCAACAGATCAAGGAGCTCTAAGATGAGCAAACTGCTAGAAACAGCAGAAAATGGGAAATAGTCTGAAAAGAAATGAGCAGCATATGAGGGAAATATGGGATGAGCTCAAGAGGAACAATATAGAAATAATCAGAATTTCTGAAAAACAGAAAGGCAATTGTGATAAAGAAACAATAGTAAGGGCAGGAAGAATAGCATAGCAGTAGGGTGTTTTCCTTGCATGCGGCTGATCCAAGACAGACCTTGGTTCTATCCCCAGTTTCCCGATTTCTGAGCACATAGAGTAACCCCTGAGCGTTACCGGGTATGGCCCAAAAACCAAAAAAAAAAAAAAAAAAAAGAAACAATATTAGAGAAATAATGTATAATAATTTCCCAGAGAGGAAGATTATAGAGGTCCAGACAGTTCCAGGGAAATAAATCCAATAAGGAAAACTTCAAGACATATTATATTCAAAATGACTATGTAGGGGGCCGGGTGGTGGCGCTGGAGGTAAGGTTCCTGCCTTGCCTTGTGCTAACCTAGGACGGACCGTGGTTCGATCCCCCGGTTCCCCATATGGTCCCCCGTGCCTGCCAGGAGCGACTTCTGAGCGAATAGCCAGGAGTAACCCCTGAGCGTCACGGGGTGTGGCCCAAAAACCAAAAAAAAAAAAAAAAAAAAGAACAAAATGACTATGTAGTAAGCTAGACACAAAGGGGACCACTTATTCTAGCAGCCCGAGGGGTGGGGGTGAGGGTGGGAGAAATGGGAAACAGGATGGGAATGGGGGTGGAGGAAGGACAAATTTGGTGATGGTAATTCCCCTGATTCAATTAATATGTACCTAAATTATTTAGGTACATATGTAAGCCAATATGGTCAAAATAAAAATTATATATAATAAAAAAGAAAAATACCACTTCGAAAATGACTAAAATCAAAGATCAAAACAGAATACTGAAAGCAACAAGATCAAAAAAGGAGCATACAATGGAAAGCCCATAGAATGTATAGTATATCTATCAAATGGGACTAAAAGTCAGAACAATGTGGAAGGATATAGTGCAAAAATATCAATGAATACTCTTTTCAGCTAGATTATCATTCATATTTGAAGAACCTATGGAGAGCTTCATGGACAAGTAACAGCTTAGGGAATACATAGCTTCAAACCAGCTTTACAAAATGTTGCAAGTTTGAAAGTCGTGAGAAGCTTCCCAACATGTGGCATTGAATATAGAACTTACTCATGGTGCATATTGTTGTCCTCTCTTAAATTAACAAAAGTTAAAAACATATAGCAATTAATATTTACAGATCTATTTTTATTGATTTATTTTCTGATATTTTTTGCCATACCTTTGAGTTTTACTAGGGAATAATGTAAATTAACCTTGTTATTTGTGTGCTACATTGGTAGTACTTTTAGTATTGGAACATTGCATACCTGGAACAATTCTATTATAAACAACTTTGTAAATAATGGTGTCTCAATAAATGTTCATGGGGAAAAGTGAATTTACATTTCTCAAGTCTAGTATCTCTGTTGATTTTGAAATTTCCTTGTCTGGCACATAGATTACAATATAGTTTTCAATAAGGATTTGTTGAATAAATGATGTATAGCTTGCACAGTTACCTATAAAGAGTCCTTTGTTATTATCACAGAATATAAATTCTAGTCTCAACCTCGTTACAAAGTTAATATGTAGACAAGTAAAATAATCAAGATATTCACCTAAATACCAATTGGACGATTTATATATAGCAGATGTATTTTATCAAGCTACATGGAATTTGAACAAGTTATCTGTCTACTTCGAGTTTCCTGAAACCTCTCTGAATATTTTTCTTACACTGTCACTTTTATTATTTATCTCCTTCTTTCTCTTACACATGTACACACACAACACAGGCACCATGTTATCAGTGAAATTTTCTAAATGTATCACCAAAGTATATTGGAGTTTATTTCTCAGCCTCTATACTCCCATCTGAACTCTCAAAACACAATACTAATGAAACAGCAGCATGAATCACATCTAGCCACTGATACTTACGTGAAGACCTCAAACCCCCATCCTGCCAAAGCAGTGAAAAGTCTGGGACTCAGGTCTCGAGCTGGGTTCATGGCACAGCCACTGTTCAGTCCCAAAGATGAAGAGATGACAACAATCAAGAGACCAACGGCAATGGGTTCTAGACCTTTGGGCACTCCCAAGTTTTTGGAATCAAAAATAGCAAAAACAACCATGAGCAGGAACATGGTGGCAACCACCTGGAGAGAGAGAGAAAATGTGCAGGGTATTTAGCTTACTTTCTGCCAAACTATTTACCACAAAATCTATCCCTTCTTTCTTGAAACAAACCTAACTAATATACCTAACTAATAAGATATATAAATATATCCATTATACTCCCATTGGCCACATGCAGAGTAAAATGCAGTTAGGTGGGGACCCAAGAAGATTGACATTTAAAACTATTCTTTCACTACAATCCTGCTAAGTTATTATTGCTTCCCAGCTAAAAAGGGGAGCAATAGGTTGAAAAATTAAATGAAGAATCTCCATCCAAAATGGTAAGAAAACCAATGCGAGACTTCAATGGGCAAAGAAAATTCATGTAAATTGATATATATAATTTATATATATATAATATATATATAAATTATATATATATAGCTATTGGTTTGCTGCTTTGTTATTCTAGGTGAGGCTTGCCTCCAGCTGATATCACTGGGCCTAATCTGAAATGGGATGCAGAGCCACTCCCTCTGGTTAGGTTATAGTAAATTACATATAAATGGGCTCATTTATTAAGGACTTCATTATATTATAAAGCATGCAGTCATTTGCCAAGCCATGCAATAGATCTAATCAACAAATTACACCCTGCTCAGTTATTTTTCCTGTTATTTGGCAAAGAATGTTGAGAAGAGAGTAAATCCAGCCTAATTCCTCAGCCATCTTCTAGCACAAAATTAGAAAATTAGAAAATTAGAAAATCAGTGGGAAAAACATGTAGAAACCTACAAAGCTCAATAAGCATAAAAATATCACCAAATACATAAACAACACCAGTAAATACTTGGACAATGTTTTTAGTGACACCATTATGAGTATGTTCAACGAGCTCTAAGAAACAATGTCATATGTAAGTATAGAACTGTCAGCAAAGCACAAGAAAGTCCAAGTCAAAATGAAAAGCTACTGTAATTAAAAAAATGAAGAAGTGGTATGTAACATATAAAAACCCCAATAGAACTTTTGAATAGCAGAGTAACAGAACCTGGTCAAGGAGCTCCAAGATGAAGAGGAAACCACTATGAAACAGTAGAAGGTGAAAAATAGTATGAAAAGAAATGAATAAAGAAAACTATGGAATGTATTCCAGAGTGACAAGTAAGAATCATTGAAGTCTGAAGGACAAGAGGGCAAATATGGCGAAAAGTTAAAGAAATCATTAATAACATTCAAATTTGAGGAGTACAGGCACTGAAATCCAAGAGATCTTAAGGATCCCAGTGAAAATAGACTAAATTAGGAAAGCGCCAAGACACATTGTACTCAAAATGGCAAAGATAGAGACAGAATAGTGAAAGCAAGAAGCTCAAAAAAGGAATTTATGTACAAAGGAAAGCCATATGCAAATTTATTAAAAGAAACTGAGCAAAGAAGAGCATAGAGAGATATAGCACAAAAGCTCAATAAAATGAATACCTTCCAAAGAATATTCTATACAAATACATTATCGTTCAGATTTGAAGAAATAATACAGAGCTTCATGGACAGGCTTCAGGTTAGAGAATTCACGTCCTTGAAACACTTATTTTTTTTTCAAAAAGTGTTGAAAGGGGCTCTCTAAAGAATGGGAAAAACTTCTCAAAATGTGGCATGAATATTGTACTCACTATTGTCCTCTACTCGATTGAGAAAAATACGTTCACTCATAATTTGCTAAGAAATTTTATACATTTTCAAAAATGAATCAACATTTATATTGGCTAAAATCAATACAAATAATCAGATATAAATTATCATCAAGAAATTGACTTTCTTGATTCATTTTCTGATAATTCCTTGTGTATTCCTTTATGTTTTGTTGGAGCAAGTACTATGAAATCAATTTGTTATATAATGAAGTTATTATTGAGGATAAAAGAAAATATGGGGACATTAGTAGAGAGAGGTGGATATTGGTGTTTAGATTGGTATTGGAACATTGCATGCCTGAAACAACTTTATAATGAACAACTGTATAAATCACCATATCTTAATACAATTCTAAGACATACATTCACTCCATGTTTATTGCATTGTTAACAATAGCCAAGCATTGATTTTAGTGTATAAAGAAGATATGATTACATACACAACGGGATATCATCCAAATTGATATGTTGAAAGATACAATCCTGACATTTACAACAACATGGGTGGATCTAGAGGATATTATACTTAGTGATAAAGACCAAAATAAATACCTTAATATTTTGTTCATATACAAACAGAATTAATGGATGAACAAAGTAAAATAAAATGAGATCTATAGATACTAAGAACACTAAATTAGTGGTTACTGGAGAAGTAGGTAAGAGGGTTAAGAAATAGAAAATATAGCTGCAACTGTATTGCAAAATTGGATTTTCAGCAGTGAATTTAATGTAGTATAAGTTTTAATGATGGGACCCTGAAATATGCATGTCACATTGCAGTATTATTTCAAGTAAAACAAAAGAAAAATTAAGAAACACATATTTCTTCTCTGCACCGTCCTCCTCAGACTCTCCTCCTTCTCCTCCTCCTCCTTCTCCTCCTCCTCTTCCTTCTCCTGGCGAAGCTTCTCCCCTTCCCTTCCTTCCCTCCCTCTCTCCTTCCCTCCTCCCTCCCTTCCTCCCCTGACAACAAAAAAGAAAAAAAAAAGAAACACATATTTAAGAAACAAATGAGAAAAACATCTTTGATTTTGTTTTGAGGCCACACACAACAGTAATCAGGCCCCTCCTAACACAATGATTGGGAATTACTCCTTGTGAGGTTTGGGGGACCATGCAGTACCAGATATCAAGCCCACATTTTCTTTATGTAAAGCATAAATTTAACTTTTGAGTTATCTTTCCAACTTGTCAACTTGATGTTTTTTTTTCTCCTTTAAAGTTTTTTTTTTGTTTTGACCCACACTTGGTAATGTTTAGAAATTACTTCTGACTTGACACTCAGGGATCATTCCTGATGGTACTCAGAAAACCATATGCAGGATTGTAGATAAAGAGCAGATCATCTGGGTGTAAGTTAAGTGCCTTTACACTTTTGTACTATCTCTCCATCACCATGAAAATAAACTATTAATAAAAAATGCAAACAGTAGTACCCTCAGTGTAATAATAACAGTTCTCTCAGGCTTTCTTAGTAGAAGTAGACATTTACTTTTAAAAGAAATTGAGTGACAATTTAGCTGTAAGCAGTAAAATATTGGCTTTACAACTTGACTCAGTTGCACATTTGAGAACTATACTAAAGAAATAATGTTAAATAAGGGAAATATTATAAAAATATATGCTTACTTAAAAATAGTAAATAGTCCTCAAAATGCTTTAAACCATCTATTACACACAGTAAGTAAAAAGCTATATTATAATGTCTAATGTGCCTGGAGAGATATGCAGTGGGTAGGACTCTTGTTTTGCAGGTGGTCAACCTGGTTTAATCTCCAGCCTACTATTCAATCATCCCAAGCATGCCAGGAGTGATTCCTGAGTGCAGAGCCAGACTTAGACCAGGTGTGTGCCTGCCCAAACAAATAACAATAAAAAATACACAAAACAAAACCAACATCCTCCTCAAATCTAATAAATATAGTAAAAAGGAACGGTTTAATGATCCCTTGTCTGCCTTTTAATTCCCTACCTCCAGTCCTCATTTTATCCTTTGGCCAAAGCTGGTACTGGAAATAATAACTATATATATATATTTAAAATGTCTATGATATTAAGCTAAAATATATATTAAACCATATGTGTATGGTATCAATTTTTCTTGGTGAAGCCTTCAATCTTTTAATTAAATTTCAGGGAGACTTGATTCTGCTCTGACTTCTGTACTTGTGATTGATCTGTTCAATTGTTTTGAATTTTTCTAAGTTCATTAGTGTGGGATGATTTTAAAAATGTTCTCATTTAATCTAGGTGGTTCAATTTTTCACAAATATTCTCTTATTATTTTTTAGTAAGCCTTTGTAGTTTACATTGTAACTTTTGCCACTTCATTTCTGATTTCTTTTGCCCCTATTTTTTTGTGAGTTTAGTATGGGTCCAATCAATTTTCAGATTCCTTAAAAGAGCAGTTCAGTATTTCATTGATCTTTTTCATGATTCTTTTGGCTTTAATTCATTCCTTTCCACTCTAATTTTAATTATAACCTTCCTCATATTAATTTGATCTCTGTTTGTTTCTTGTTTTCTAGTTCCTACAAATTAGCACATTTGAGACTATTTTTGTTTATTGTTGTGGGTTGTACTGTGGTGAACAACACTTTTAATATTATTTTAGCTGTATCTCATCTGATGGCTTGTCTATTTTTGTTGGTAGCTACTTTTAAATTTTTATCCTTTAATTTAAAAGCATGTTGTTTAGTTGCTACATGCTTGAGATGCATACTTGAGATTTATTTAACTTTTATCTTTCTTGTTAATTTTTTCTTTTTTTTATTGATTTTGCTTGTTTGTTTTGTTTTTGGGCCACACCTGAAGATACTCAGGACTTACTCCTGGCTCTGTGCACAGGTATTAATTTTAGTGGGCTCAGCGTGTGGTGCTTGGGATCAAACCCAGATCAACTTCTTACAAAACAAGCACTCCACCCACTCTCCATATCTCTCCAATCTCTCATACTTTCTTAAGCTTTGCTGACTATCCTTGCCATAGTTTCTTTATACATGAATTATTCTTAATGGAATATCATTAAAGTTGTACTCTGAGTACTTAGTACTCTGAACTAATTGGTCCAGGTAAAGTCTCCTGTGTTGTTTTTACTCAGTGAGTTTGGTGGGCTTCTACAAGTCTTCCCAATAGTGTTTTTTGTGCTCCTGCTATTTATGCTGAGGATGAATCTTTGTGGTTAGCCTTCTTGGTAATTTCTGAACAATTCAGTTGAGTGTTGCTCTTTTCCATCTATTCACCCAGTAATAGGATGTATCATATGTGTGAGGTGTGATGAGAGAAGCTGCTGTGTGGCCAAGTGTACAGAGGTCTGAGATATGGAGCAAGGCCTGCTAAGAAGGCAGATATCATATGTGGAGCTGGTGAAGCCTATATACATGGGAGGGAATTTGTTTTCATTTCCAAAGAGGCTCATATCAGTAAGGAGGTTAAACTCACCTGGAGGGTTGAATGATCTAGGAGAGGGTCTCAGGGGTGGAGATGCTGAGATGGTGATTTTGTTGGGGAAATACATACATTCTGTATCTTTTGATCAACCTTCACATTGAAGATATGGTTGATATGTGGGCTTAGAGCCATTCTACGGTTTAGCTTATGGCTTTTTTATTTTTGTCCTCCCATATCAATGATTTGTTAGTCTAGAAAGTCTTTTTTGTTTGAGTATTAACTCATTTGACTCTACAAATTCTCTTCTTTACTACTCCCCCTCTTTATGTTTGTTGTTGTTTCGTATCACTGATGTTTGTTTCTGCTACTGTAAAATCCAAAATTTTGAGTTCTCATTTCTTTTTCATATGTATAACAGAGTTTTTTTCTCAACATTTCTTATAGAAATGTTATGGGCAAATAATATCATCACTGCTACAGGGGCAGCTGATGGGATATATTACAGAAACTTATTCCAGGCTTGATTCAGACAGCTGAGCAAGTCTCTGTTTCTTCAAGTTTCAATCTGTCAAAGGTGATAGGTCCAGAGTCCTCTGTGAGAGGCCATAGCCAAGCACTAGAACAAGAAACTGTGCTCTTGTTCATTACTACTCGGGGTAGTGAGTGTTTTTTATCTAAGGAAAATACAAAAGATCTTGCACTTATTTACCAACATATACCCACTATAAAGACTTGGGATAATTGTAAGAGTTGCCTGATGATTTTTATAGAAGCAGAAGGGTATAAAAACTTTTCTATGTTTTACAACAAGAGCATGATATTTGAGTTGTTCTTCCGGGTCCTTGCCAGTAAGAAATAAAACCTAGTTACTACTACAAGTTCTTTTGTGAGTGCCACTTGATCTTTTTATGTCAAATCATGCCACTTCCTGTAATAATATTAGTGTTGTTTGTCTGCAAAAGGCTTTCTTCATCAAAGGATAATATTCTGAGTAAAGCATTGTTGATAGGAAGTTTTATCTTTTAGTGGGATCAGTATCAGTTCACTCTTTCAGCCTACAAAAAGACTGATGAAATTCTGTAGTGATATCATTGCATGTTACCTTTTCTTTTTCTCTAGAAGCATTAAGTATTTTTTATCATTGACTTTTGATAGTTTTACAATGAAATGTTTTATAAAGGTCATTTTAGGTTCAAAGATTTGAATGTTACCTCTATATGGACAACTATGTTTAATTCTTTCCTTAGGTTTGGGAAGTTCTTGACTGTAAGCTTAAATATATGGTCTCTGTTCTCTTCTCTTCATTTCAGATAGTTCCTATTTTAACAGAACCTGATCTTTCATATAGATTTTCTTCATTTTTTCCTAAATCTTATTTCTCTCTCCTCTTCCATTTGAGTGACTTGATGTGATCTAATCTTTAATTTCTAATATTGTTTCTTTTGCAAGTTTGACTTTGTGTCATACCTCCCATGTTGGATTGAATTTCATTTTTTATTCACGCTTTATACCCATCATCTCTGACTAAATTTTTTTAAAAATATCTTTCAATTCCTTGGTAAATAATTCTTTGTGGTCTTGTAGCTATTTTTATAATATCTTAGACTTCCCCATTTTTAGTTGTGTTTCATCATGTCATTATTTGTCAACTTCTTCAGAAATGTGTTTCTTCTACATTTTCCCTTTGGAGACTTGTTATTTATCATATTATATTTACATCAGCTGTCTGCAGAAATTTTCTGCTTACATATCTGGTTTAGCAAGGTGGTACAATCATGACATTAGAGATGCAATTCTATTTTTATGACCATAACTAGGAAGAGGTGACAGAAACGAGAAGATAAACAATAGAACAGTGCTGCCTGTGGGAAGTTAAGGGAAACAACCCAGGAGAAGAATTCTAACTGCACCTCTTCTTCTAGTACTATTCCTAGCTTTTTTTTTATGCCCTTCCCCTAGAAAAGTAACCCAGTTGCTGTCCTATTCTCCAGAGTAGTCCTATTCTCTAGGACTTACTTTTTCTGGCTTTTGTTTAATTGTTCGTTTTTGGTCCTGGAGTTAAGTTTCTGCCAATAGTTAAATATTTTATACTGTTTGGAAGCTGGACTGTTATTTCAAGTATTTCTGTCCTTCTGCAGGATCAGGTTAGTCAATAGTAATGCCAGATGGTATGTTCCATACCATGATATGTTCAGAGAGTCTCCACCAACTGATCACTCTTCCTCTCATTCCATGCTGCAGTGACCAATTTTTACCAAGAAACTTGGCCTTGTGCAACTTTCCATCATCAAGTCAGGCTGTGATCTGATGGTGGTATTTTTTTATGTCCTGTAGTTGCTTTTACAAGTGTAGTTCCTGCCTCCGCACTCCCACTGCAATCAGACATTACTTCCTTCAGGAACCTGACTACCTCAAGATAGTGACTTGTTTGCCAGTTAAATGAAGCATCAGACCCTGAACTCTTGAAAGAATTAAAGAAATGTATTTGGATCAGTAGCTGTTAATAATATTTATTAGTTCAATAAATGATTGTTTGTTAATTAAGTAATGGAATATGTTTAAATAATACTCAAAGAAAATAACTGAGTAATCTTGGGAGAAAGGTCATACAGAAATATGGTCTTTGTGGCAAGAGTTGTTAGGTTTCTCTAAAAAATAGCCTGAATTATCCTGAGAACCTAAAAAACACATTACTTAGCATTCAAAGACCTAAAAACAAGATTTCTAATGTTATGTTTCTCTACTTAGTTATATATAATAATTGGATTTAAACCATGAATCATTAGAAAAGAATGATAAACATTGAAAAAATCTGAGGAGGTCATATGTAGATGAACACGTGGCAAGATAGATGAGATATAATTATTCCTAAGTGAAGATGAATCTCAACTAACCAGAAAGACAATTGTGTGTGTGTGTGTGTGTGTGTGTGTGTGTGTGTACGAGAGAAAGAATAAGATGCTTGATGAAAGATTTAAAATAGTAAAATATAAAAGAAAAATTCTATAAAATTTCATGGGAATAAAAGTTTTAGAGAGAAGAGAGAAAAGGAAGAGAGGAAGTGAGAAAGGGCTAGCTAAGGGCAGGGAAATTTTGCTTTCAGAAGAGTGGACTCCAAAGATTTGAAAATAGAATTTCCTAGTTACTCTTTCTCTCTTAGAGATTGATGTCTATATATGACAATATCCTTAATATTTGTCTTTTCTCTCTGCATCTTTGTTTCTTCATATGTTTTCCAACTTATGAAACAATCCTTCCTTTTGTTTTGCTTTAGATGGCACCAGTTTTTTCCCAGTTTCCAAATAGCTAATCTAAATCTTTAAAAGGGCTTTAAAGGTGATGTATTTCATATTACCACCCTAAGGATGCTGAAAATTTTTTCAAGAGTTTTTCATCATCTTCTGAGCCCCTAAAATCTCTAAAGATACATCCTCTACTATCTCATAGGTCTATAAGGCTATAATTGGCACATTCCCCTTATGAGAACATGTCTTTTCTGAAAGTTAGATCTTTGTCATATGTCCACTTACTTGGTCTGCAAATGCATTTGTCAGAGATAGGTATGGAGATGGGTAAGTTGCAAAAATTTGAGCAGTTGCATTTTCTCCAGTGATGAGCAATTTTCCACCAGCAAAAGACATAAGTCCATCTATGAAAAAACAGAACTATGGCATATTAATGGACTCTGGGCATGGCTGAGAAAGACATATGTCATATCTTATGCTAAACAACCACACTGAAACATCCAGCTCCAGACCAGATAATTTGCCTTTTGCTTACTTCATAGTGCCATCTTTTTATACAGATACAGGGAAGTCGTCAGAGATCAGAGATAAAGTCTCTGTCTTGCCTAATTGGTTTTATCTAAAGAATCTAAAATTTTAGCCAATGCATCCTGGGAACAAATCATTTGGGATAATTCTTGGAAATTTATAAAGAGAATCATCTTGTGGCTGGACGAGATAGTAGAGATTAAGGCATTTGCTTTATATGTGGTTGTCTCAAATGAGGTTCCTAGCACCACATAAGATACCTTGAGTTTTTCCAGGCACAGAGCCAGTAGTAGGCTCTGAGTATTACCAGGTTTGGCTAAAAAAAAAAAAAAAAAAAAAGGAAAGAGTTCTAACATACACTGGGAATAGTCATAGTTCTCTGAGTATTCTCAACAACCCCTCACCTAAGTACAAAATTTAAAAGTGCTATTGGGCAACGAGGAAGAATTTAGAGTAAGGAGAACTGCTCAGAGCAGTTCTCTGATTTATGGTCTTGTCTAAACCTTTGGATCTTAGTCTCATAAAATCTTAGTCTCTTAGACACTATGACACTTCTAAGACACTTCTTAGAAAGAAGAGGTTTCTTTGCTAAAATTTGATTAATAAATTAAAGTCCCTTAAAGCTTCAGTGTGAGTCGTAATGTAACATATGATGTTCCATAGGGTACATGCAATTTTACTGGATGGACCTTGAAAGTTAACTAAATCCCATCCTCTTAAATTGTGGGCTCCAATTCCATATAAGCATATCATAATCTTAATATTTGGATTTAGGATCAGAGAGAGATAGAGTTCAAGAAGCTAAGCATGAGCTTTACATGCAGAGCATCCAGGTTCCATCCTTGTCACTGCATGGTTCCTTGAGCATGATCAGGAGTGACTTTGTAGCAATGAGCTGGGAGAGACCCCTGAGTACAGAGCTGGTCATAGTCTCTGAGTACTGCTTGGTATAACTCCCCAAATGAATGATCATAAGTTTATGGTGTATTATGCATTTGATTTGGATATCCATTTTTCTATATCTCTATAAGATAGAAAAATTATAAAATATGATATTTATAATATATTTTATTATGATATATTTATACATATATTATACTTATAATATTATATTTTATTATATTCTTTTATAAAATATAAAAATTATAAAAATTTTTCTGGTGCAAAGGTATTGTAAATAGAAAAAGTTTAAGAAACCTCAATCTAATTTAATTTCCTCTTTTTCCAGAGAAGAATTTTAGGTCAGATGATTTATTTAAGTCACAGAGAAACTAACTGTCCCAGTATTGAACTCTATGCTAAAATCAGTACTACTGTCCCCAGGACTGGTAAAGTCAAAAGGTCTGACTGTTAATCAGAAGCAGAATAAACTTCCCACTCGGCTTTTTTCTCTGATGAGGTTTTTCCTAAGACTGGATTTCTTCTTTAAATACTTATTCACCATACCGTTACCAATGTCAGTTCCTCTGCCAGGCAAATCAGAGAGAGGTGTGGAGGAGCACAGCCTCACTGTTTATTTTGTGTATATTCACACTTGACTGGACCAGAATATAGACTGTCTTTAAGACATTCCCATCCCCATCCCTACCCCAACCCTCCCTAACCTTTACATCAGCCTCCACTGCCCCCAGACCCATTTAAAACCTGGCCTTTTTAGTGAAGAAGGTTCTTTAACTTGCGTGCCTTCTAGTAGGCCATTATTTAAATTTAGAACTATTAGGACTAATTTTTTAATTGTTGACTCCTTATTCTCACCTTCTCACATTTATGCCAACCAAGCAATTCTGATGTTTCTCCATTATTCCCGGCTCTCCCAAACCCCTGTACTTAGGGCCTTGCTCACCATAATAAACGCCAAAGAGGGTGGCAGCCCCCGCAAAGGCTCCCAAAAACTGGGCTCCTACATAAAAGGGAAATTTGTACCATTTCATTCGTCCAAATACACACATGGCAAAAGACACGGCTGGGTTGATGTGGCCACCTGTAAGGAAGATAAGATAAGAATATCAGAGTGTGACCAAAGATGATTCATGATGAAGAGAATACTATCTAAATATGTTAGTCTGAATTGACTTCAGATTACTAATCTGAAGAGAAAATGGAGAGGTGTGTGCGTGTGTGCGTGTGTGCGTGTGTGTGTGTGTGTGTGTGTGTGTGTGTGTGTGTATGTGCACGCGCGCATGCGCGTATAGAAAAGGAGGACTACTAAAGCTACAAAATAATTAGACACTATTTAGAAGTCTAGCTTTCTGGGAATCAGCCTATATAGGAAAAAGTTTCATGCTCAATTAGTTCTTCAGTATCTATCTATATTGTGACCCTACTCATATACATCGATGTATATACTGATATGTTCTATGGGGGAAATGAATATTATTCACTAAATCCTGTCTCTGAAGTAAATGTAGTCACTGTTGAGTAAAGATAAAGTAAACCTGAATCAGACTAGACTTACTGGTAATGTGTTGGATTATATTTAGTAAGAAATCATAATTAGGAATGGAAAGCCAACTCCTGATTTCTGTAATAAATATCATTTGCCTCAAAATCTTTAACCTTCTTTGTTTGACTATATCTCAATGCTAAATTTCTTTAATTTGTCCAAGATGGCAGGGTCTCAATGCATTCAATTTCTCAAATAATTTTTATACATGGATTTGGTTTGAACAGCTCTCCGGACTATTTAACCAAGTGGAATAATGCCATAAAGACCATAAGCAGTATATGAAGGTGGATTGTAAAAATATAATTGACTATGTTGTTCAAGAGGGTTCAAACCTTAAGCCTGTTATAAAGATGAAGCAACTTCATTCTCTAGTCATCAGACATATGTATTTAAAAAGGTTACAATATAGTCTTTTAACATAAATCTCATTTAAAGTAAGGATGGAATTATTGTATAGTAAGTACTCTACAATTAGTTATCCTTATAATCAATGTCTATTTCACATAGTGCATATTTTAAGTGAAATAAATTAAACAGCAATATTAAAAAAGGAAAATATCTATCTATATACCAATTTACCCATTCATCAACTTAATGGATTTTACCAATCTATAAAGCCTTCTGGGCACTCATGTTGATATAAGACCAAATAGAAGTTTTGTTCTGTGCTGAATCAGCAATTACCCCAACACTTTGATACTTTAATAGTATCACTGGTACTATTAGCATAACTACTTACAGTATGGTAGTAATAGTACTATTAGTAGTATCAGTATTTACTTTGATAGTAATAATAGCAACATTTCATAGGGGTGTTTTGAGCACTTGATTCTTCTAAGAATTGACTGAGATGACTATTATTCCAGTTACTAAATAAGGAACCTGAGATACAGAAGCAAAGTCAGCTTTCTTAAGATTGCATGGTTATGGGGCCAGAACAATAGCATAGCAGTAGGGCATTTGCCTTGCACATGGCTGATCCGAGACGGATCTTGGTTTGATCCCCCGGCATTCCATATGGTCCCCCAAGCCAAGAGCGATTTCTGAGCACATAGTCAGAAGTAAACCATGAATGTCACCAGGTGTGGCCCAAAAACAAACAAACAAAAAATTACATGGTTAGCTGTAGTACTATTTTTCCAACAGAGATCTATCAATATTCAGGTACATAAACCCAGCCCAGGCTATTCTTTCTATATTTTGAAAGCTTCTCTATATTACATGGAAGCAGGGAATTTCAAAAACAATGTTTCAAGCTTTAGGACTCACTCACTGTGGAATGAAAAATGCTCATTAGGAGACAACGAAAGACATTTGTGAAAAAAGAAAATATCTGTGCTCAGGGCTTATTGAAATATAAGACTTTAGACTGCCATGACTATAAAGTATGGTGAAGATAAAACTTATGAAAACTTAACACTCTATATAACCTAAAAGGGAGCTTGTTTCTGGTAGCTTTTCCCCTGTGGAAAAAGAAATGTTCTTTAGGGCTTGCAGAAAGTGGCTTTATTGCCAAGTAAACCAGCATTATCCTTTCTTCACTTACTCATACCACTCAGATCCTACTGCTGGCAAGACAAGCCAATATTTCAAAGCAGAGACCATATCCTGAAATCATGTAAACACATCATTTTGTTTTAAAATTTTTGGGAAGGGTCTTTTGGGTCACCCAGTGGTACTCTGGGTTTATTATTGGCTCTGTGCTCAGGGATTAGTCCTGGAAGAACTTAGAATATCATATGTTGTGCTGGGGATCACACTCAGGTTGACCATATGCAAAAATAAGAGGCTACCTGTTGTGCTACCGCTTTGGTCCTTGTTTTATCTTTTATTTTAAAACATTTAAAAATTTGTTGAGGTTTTGTGATTTATACTACTGATAATGATAGTTTCTCATGAACATAATTGCAATAGTCTACCCACCTCCTTCCCACGGAATGCCAAATCCATTACCTTTCAACCCTCCCACCAACTCAGTCTACTATTGCCTTTTCTTTGGTCATTTGTTGCTTTCTTGCTGTATATATATTTTTAATAATAATTTTTATTTTGACCCAAGTGGATTACAAATTTTTCACTGTCATATTTTAGGTACATATTGACATTGAATCAGAGGAATTCCCACCACCAGAGTTGTCCTCCCTCCACTCCCGTCCCCAGCATGTATCCCATATCTCCCTCCCTTACCCCTCTGGGCTGGTAGTATAAGTGGTCCCCTCTGTATCTAGCTTGTTGTAGATTGGGTATTGATTCTGTTGTCATTGGGTTAAGGTTTGATGTTTAAGCCTGATCATTTTTATTACTACCTAGTGATCAAATAACTGTTTGCTCTTGACACCCTATATTATTTCCCCCTCAATTTGAGAGGCGGAACAAGATGGTTCAAGTTATGTGGTTCTGTTTGAAGAAGAGAAGAAAATAAAAAAATAAAATGGGGTAAGAATCAGACAAGCAAAAAGTGGGTCGAGTTCTTCTAGAGGCTATAAATATTAATTTGAGAGAAGAAAGGGGAAAAAGGAAGAGAAACACAACAACAATACAAAAAGAAAAATCAAACAAAAATACAAAAAGCACCACAGCAATAAAGAAAACCACCACACAATAACCACGTTTCTGAACTAAAAACAAAACAAAGCACACAAAATGAAAACAACAACAGCAACCAAAATAGCAACCCCCCAAAAAAACCTCATTTTGTGATGCTTTGTTTTTTTTTTCCTTTCTGCATAGGCACAGTAAATATTGGGGAAATTTGGTAGGAAATTCCCTTGGCCTAAGAGATACAGGGTTTCTCTGCCCTTGGAGTATACTATTATGGGAATAACTACAGACTCCATACATGTTCTTCCCTAGGTCTTTTATGGTGTATGAAAAACTTCTGTTCCATCATGGATGATAAAATCAGACCTCTGTATCTAGAGATCTTTGTATCTGGGCAGGTCAAAGAATGCAGCCTATGATGAATTCTTTATGGTTGTAGAAGTTCTGCTCCATCACTCTTGTTTTAATCAGTCTTCTGTAGTTGGTGATCTTGGTTTTTGCACTGATCCTAGGATGAAGCTTAGGATAGAGTCTTTCATTGTTTCCAGAAGATCTGTTCCCTTGCTATATATTTTTAAGTCCCACATATGAGAGTGATGATTATCTATCCTTTTCCCCCTGACTTCACCTACCGTGATATCTATAATTCCATCCATGTTGTGGCATATTGCAAAATGTTCTTTCATAGAGCTGTATTGTAGTCCACTGTGTATACGTACCACAACTTCTTGATCCATTCATCCCTAGTTGAGCATTTGGGTTGTTTCAAGGAATCAGTTCCAGACTAGAGGAACACAGTTAAAGGAAAGCTGCAAACAGAGTGGTGAGAACAGGGCAGCAAATCTCCCAGAAGCTAGTTGGGAGCAGCCCCTGCCTACCTGCTGTCACAATAAATAGAAGGTGCCTCTTATGGAAAGAAAAGGGTCCTAGAATTCTTGCCAGGGTCCATGTAGATGAGCCCCAGATTATATCTCCAGCACCTCTAGGTCCCCTAAGCATCACAGCATGTGATCTCCAAACCAAACGAAAAAGAAAATAAAGAGAAAATAAAATAAAGAAAATAAAGAGAAAAAGAAGTTACAGGGAACAAATATGCCAGTTGTAATGTGCTCATCAATGATTGCTTGTTTGGGAGGCTTCCCTTCCAAAAGAAAACTACAGAAAGATGGGTTTGTGTTTTTCAGTACCCCAAAGCGGGAAACTTGATTGGTGATGCCAAACACTCAGTAGTGGTTGAAGGTCTAAAAACTGATAAAAGAGCCAGAAGGCATTCTACAGCTACCAAAACATAGATCACAGAGAGGCCAAAGATGGTCTATCTGGGACGAGGAGCTGGGAGTGATATGTAGAGCAATGAGGAAATCTGCTCCCCTACAGATGTATCATCAGCTCAGTGGAGGACACAGAAGAGCTGCAGAGTGGAAAGAACATGAGTGAAAGAGTTAGGAGCACAGGCTACAGCTCTACTAAGGGAGAGAGCTTATTCCCATCAAGGGCCTGAGGCACAGTGTGGGGCAACCTGAAGTGGGCGTCTGATGGGGGCAAGGTGAGCCTTTTCTGGCTCTGCCCAGACAGGTCCTTTCTGTTTACCACCCACAGATGATTTTTGGAATCCAGATACCTTCATTATTAGTCTTCTCACTCAAATTGTGTCCCTTACCAAATGCTACATCAAAAGCAGAGTCTGTCGTCTGGGTACAGGCAGGAAGCATAAAGGCTTTGCAGGAGACACTGCATAATTATCCCCCGTTGAGTTCAGTTGGAGGAAAAGCCACTTTCTGTGGCAGTGCTGCCACTTCTGGCAGTGAGAAGCCTAGTGTACCTGGTTGCATTTGGAAATCCTCCAAGGGGGCCATTAGATAGGGTTGGCAAATCTTATGTCAGCTGCAGTGGGTGTGAACAAGTCACTCTCTCCTACATGCCCACATATACCCACACCTCACCACACACACAAGTGTACAGCCAAAATGATACCCACTACATGTCACACAGGCTGCACATCACACATATAAACTCCACACTCCCCATGCTATACACATACTATATATGTAACAGAGAAGCCCCTAGCAAACACCACACAAAGCCACACCACACTCCACATATATACCACACCACCTCACTATACACATCTACACCACACACCTCAACACACACATTTTTTCACATTATTTTGACCCTTACTCTGCAGTGCTGCCTCCTGAAGAGGGTATTACTGGTCAGCAGAGGTGTTGTCTGAATATTTTCTTTTTTGGGGGGGGGGTCACACCCAGCAGTGCTCAGGAGTTACTCCTGGCTCCATGCTCAGAAATTGCTTCTGGCAGGCATGGGGGACCATATGGGGCACTGGGATACGAACCGATGACCTTTTGCATGAAAGGCAAACGCCTTACCCCCATGCTATCTCCCGGGCCCCTGTCTGCATATTTTCAAAGCCACCAGTGGAGAGGGAATAAAAGCTGGAGGCTTAAAACAGAGAAGGAGAAAAATTCTTTTCTTATTTCATTTCAATTTACTTGGTCTCATTTGGTCTCTGTTCTCTCCATGTGCTGGCTTCTCAGTTTGTCCTCACTTCTGGTTCAGCTCCTGACCCTCCCAATGCTTGGCAGGTGGCCTCTAGTGAAAACAGTTCCTGTTCTGGTTATGTCCCTCTGAACTGAAGCGTTGAACCCCGGTCTAAACGTTGATTAAAAAGACTCCAGGCTACCAGAACTCCCCTTTGTGCTTTCTTTTTGGTCTCCTCCTTTTACCTTTATAGGGACTGCCAGAATCTTCAGGCATGTCATTAGACTCACACACATGGTCAAAGGTGATGAGAAAGGGTACTAACTATTTTGATAAGTTCTGGTGCCATGTATCTCAAGCAAACAGTAAACAAAATTCAATTCAGGTCCTCTGAAGGCAAAATGTACCTGCCTAAATCTAAGTACATATGGGCTCACACTAGCATGACAGGGTTTGCAGAAAGCACCGTATGGAGATGAAGGGGCACTATACAGGGGCATCAGGGCAGTCTTCAGATCTGTAATAAACTGAGTGTGGTCTGTGTCTAATGTCAATTAGATTCAGCTTTGCTTATCAGGCCCCCTGTTATTTTTGCATCTTAAACAAGCTGTTTAGGGCTGGCATAGTAGAAAAGACTCAACAAAAGTTTGAACATAAATTCTGTGCATGCTCCAGGTACAGGAATATGTAACCCAAGTGCCCTAAAACCTGAGTCTGGCTGTGATACAGAGGGTGCCAGCCAGCAATATCTATTTCAGGCGTCCAACCCCAGGAGGCTCCCAAGGAGTGTGTCATTATTCATACCTCTAATGGCCAATAACATCTCAAGGGAAGTGCAATGAATCACAGAATCCTCTTGGGTACCTTCCAATGGGACTGTTAGAAAGGTTGAATTGTAATAACTACCAGAGTTTTGTTGTCATGCAGAACTGGATCAACCTTTTGTTCGGCCTCTTACTAGCAATGGCACTTTCACAATTTATTTAATCCCCGGGGGTTCTGGTTTTCTGTAGAAGGAGGCAGTAACACCTACCTCAAAGTATAGCTGCAGAGAAAGGAAAAGGCATGTGTTCTGCATCCATGCACAGCACACATTGTTTGCTCAGTTCCTTCCTTGCCTGAGTGTTCTAAGCATACAGAGCAAATTCTCAAAGAGCCCAAATATTTTTGGCAACTTGATCATTTCCACAGTTCAGACTTGTGGTCAGTGTGTGATAAAGACATTGCTTTATTTTGCCTCTCAGAACCTTGAAAATGACTTCTTTCTTTCTAATCAGTCCTCCTCTGAAGAATTGAATCAGGACTTTCTGGATCAGAATTTCTTTTCCAGAAAAGCACCAGCTGTTAGTTCTCAGATGACCTAGATTCTCTGATCACCGTGATAAAGGTGTTGGAACATGCCTCTGTGGGAGATTCTTTACTAAGCTAGTCACGGGATACCCAGGAAGTACCTTTCAAGTAAAGGAGTATGCTGACAGATGAAGAATATAATGCAGTGGACAAACTGAACAAACAGCCAGTTTTGAATTTCAAGCTCTCACCTTCCTTTTTCTGAATGTTGCTTTTGTACAACCTTTTACCATTTACTACCCATTTAGACGTTGCCATATAAAAATAGAATAAAGGGACTGAAGAGATAGGAGACGAGGTAAGATGCTTGCTTCACATGTGGTTGCAAACACAATAATAGTTTAGATCCCAGCAACAAATATGATCTTTTAAGTATTAACCCTGATAGAGAGCCCCTAAGCATGCCATCAGGGTATACTTTCCCCCAAATATATTCATATTCTTGCAGGATTGTGGCCATATAAGTGAATGACAGCACATCAAACAATAGGGATTCTGAAGGCCATCAGAATGTGTGTTTTATGAGTCGATGCTATTTTTTCATTACTTACCAGAAACGCCTCCAGTTACATAAATGGCCATTACTACTGCCATTGCAAAGCCAACATTAATGGTGACAATTCCTCCAAAATGTCCTCGACTGAGGATAGCTTGGGCAACAGAGCCACATCCAAGAACCTGGGAACAGAGAAAATTCAAGCATCAGTTGTGTCTGACAGTGGAAAAATCACTGTAACAAGAAGTACCATTACATATCTTTTTCCATTTTTATTTAGGTACTGTGATTAACAATGTTGTCAGTAAGATTTTCAGTTATATAATATTTGAATACCAATGAGTCAATCTCCCTCTCTCAAAAAACATGTCCCCCATCCCATTCCTTTTGCAGCCTCAGTTACATAGGCTGACTTTTAGGGTCTATAACTATTATCATTGAGAATTTGCTATCCACTCACTGTATTTCTTTATATTCCTCACATGAGAGAGCACTTTCGATCTGTCCCTCTTCTTCTGACTGACATCACTCAACATGCACACTCCAACTCCATACATATAACATGAAACTGCAAGATTTCATCTTTTTGTTTTGTTTTGTTTTTTTGGGTTACACCCGGTGATGCTCAGGGGTTACTCCTGGCTATGCACTCAGAAATTGCTCCTGGCTTGGGGACCATATGGGACGCTAGGGATCGAAACAAAGTCCATCCTAGGCTAGCACATGCAAGGCAAATGACTTGTGCCTGCTCCGGCACCACATCTTTTTTTATAGCTGAGTAGTATTCCATTGTATACATACTCTACAGTTACTAACAGTCATTTAAAAGTCTACTCGTGAATTGGGCTATTTTAAATTTGGTACAAACTGAACAGTAATGATCCCAGTTTTTCACAGATAACAAAATGATGCTTTGGAAGAAGTATCTTGTTTACAGATGAGTTTTATTCCCTCTTACTTAAATACCATGAAGGAACGGAGGAGTGTTAAAAATTTGCCTAGGTTCATAAATTTGGTAGTTTCAGCTTTAAAAGTTAACTTTTAATTTTGAGAGCAATTGAAGGTTCATATGAGGTTACTAGAAGGAACACAGGAAGATCCAATGGGCTTTTTACCTACCAGTTTGCTTCTAATCAGTAAGAAGAGATCTGGCAAACATAGGGAGACTTTTTTTTGTTTTGTTTTTGGGTCACACCCAGCAGCACTCAGGGATTACTCCTGGCTCTACACTCAAAAATAGCCCCTGGCAGGTTCGGGGGACCATATGGGATGCTGAGATTCAAACCATAGACCTTCTGCATGCAAGGCAAATGCCTTACCTCCATGCTATTTCTCCGACCCCAAGATTTTTTTTAAAACAAAGGTACAGTTGTCACATCTCTTTAAGCAGAGCATGCACTTGCTCATTTCTCACTTCAGATGTTACTTCTTTAGGTAACCTTCCAGGCCTTTGTAGACATTTTAGTGTTTGTCTGCTCTTGGGATACCAGGATAAGTCAATTGGGGTCAATAAACAATTTTAGTCAATTGGGGGAATTTGTACCATGTATAAGATCATTAGAGAAAAGTGATAAAAGGGGAAACTAGGAAGTGTAGAATTGGTAGTAAAACTTTCCTCCTTCTTGTATCTTTTCTCCCTGAATAGCCTATAGTTTCCTTTAAGACTGCCAAATAGGTGCTGGAGAGATAGCATAGTGGTAGGGCATTTGCCTTGCACACAGCTGATCTAGGACTGATGGTGGTTCGAATCCCGGCATCCCATATGGTCCTCAGTACCTGCCAGGAGCAATTTCTAAGCACAAAGCCAGGAGTAACCCCTGAATGCTGTCGGGTGTGACCTCCCCCCAAAACAAAACAAAAAAGAATCCTGACAAATGATATAAGATATTTTGGAGAACGGAATCACCATTCAGAAAAGTCTGGCATAAATGTTTTATAGTACTAAGCAGAAGACTATAAAACAGAATTAAGGGAGATCTGTGTGTACCAAAATGGAAAGAACATTAAAGTATAATATTTAAAATAAAAAAAGAAGATGCCGAGCACAGTAACCATTATCATTTTAAAAAATGCTGTTTTACTTTTTGCAGGCATAGACTCTCTCCAGGATTAGCCAGCAAAGAGAGGGCCTGGACTGTTTGATGGGAAACAAAACAGTCCTAAAATGTTATGAAACGTTTGTGTTTCCTGGTATATCTTTTAAAATCTTTTGGGTTTGGGACCCCACCCAGTGGTGCTCAGGGGTTACTCCTGGCTCTGTGCTCAGAAATTGCTCCAGGCAGGCTTGGGGGACCATATGGGATCCTGGAGATGAACCCAGGTGCATCCACAGCTGACTAAGTTTAAGGTAAACATCCTGTTGCTGTGTTATCGAGGTAGCCCCATAAAAGCTGTGTCTTAATCTAAGATGTTGTAACATATACCACAGATGAGGTAGTTTATAAACAATAATTTATTGCTCAGTATGGAGGCAAGGAGCATGAATTCAGGTGATGGAATGGATAGATAAGTGCCTTCTTTTTTTGTGTGTACATGTTTCCTTCAAAAACAGCAAAAATTAGGCTCTCTGTGATCTCTCCCAATGCACTAACCTCATAATAAAACCCTATTGATCTAATAATCACCTCCCCAAAGTCTAAGTTCCTAATGCCATTACAATGAACTCTGAGTTTAAAGAAAATGACTTTTGAGGGTACACAAATAATACAACTCTAACATCAATATTTTCTTTAAAAATATTTCTACATAATCATTGAACAATTGAATAAGACCATCTAGTAACATCCCATTAAAGGAATGAAATAAGGAAGACTTATTGAGAAAGATGGAACCATCACATACCAGCTTGGTAGGAAAGCAAGAAGATAACAAGTGATCATCATGTGATACTTTAAATAGCTAGTTTAGCCCCAGAGAGGTAAATTTTGGTCTATAGAATCATTAGATCACTGGGATTTGCATATAATATCAGTAAGACTTTCTATAGAATATTAAGTTCACACTAGGTTTCATGACTAGAGAAGAGCAATCATTCAAAGTGAGTTGTCAAGTGATAACTCAAGTAATAACTATTAATAAGGGGATATAAAGGCAGATTTCAGAATCAAATACATTTAAGACCATAACTAGCCATTGTGTCCTCTTGTCAAAAGGAAGGAGAAAATGCTGAAGCTGAGATATGAGATGGTGCTCATAAGGAATACTTAATAGAGTGAAATAATTCTCAATAACTCCCTAGGGAATCAATATAGCTTATAAACAAAGAATATTTAATTCAAAAATTGTTTGGATTCTCTCCTCCATGAAGGTAGAGATTCCCTTTTTAAATATCAGCAGGTCAACTTTCCTTGTATGCATGAGGCCTTGAGTTTTTTCACTGTGTACTAGGTGGGGTGGGAAAAGAAATAAGAAAAAGAGGGCCAAAGAGATGGTACAGGTATTGAGGCACTTCCCTTGTATGCAACTGATTATGGTACCTCATATGGTCCCTCAGTACCCCCAGTGTTACCCTGTAGCACTACTTGTTATTAGTTAACACTTTTCCCCCAAAAGTTAATTAACAATGACAAAAAAGTTTAGAGATGTGGGAACTGACAGCTTAAATAAGTTTTGCATTCTGGGGAATAAAAGGTTTGCTTTTTAAAAAAGAAAATTTAAAAAATATGCTTAGATTTTTTCCCTAGATATCACCTCTTTCCTCCAGAAGAAAACAATAAAATAAATAAAAAGTCAAAACTCATTTATTCTCCATTGTAAGATATATTGACTTGTTTTATTTTTGCTGCTATGCAATAGAGAAAGGTGGGAAGGCTAAGTTATATATTGAGTACTTGAACTTTAATAACAGAGCTTATTTCTTGTGTGACTGTATTAAATAAAAACTCAGCTGGAATATGTTCCCTCTTTTCAAGAATTCCTTGGGTTTGGGCTGGAGTGATAGCACAGCAGTAGGGAATTGTCTTGCATGTGTCGACTTAGGATGGAACCATGTTCGATCCCAGGCATTCCATATGATCCTCCGAGTCTGCCAGGAACATTTTCTGAGCAAAAGATCCTGAGCTTTGGAGTCACACCAGAGTATACTCCTGCTTCTTTGTTCATGAATTATTCCTGGAGGTCTTGGGGTACTAAATCGGATACCAAGGACCTAACCCTAATCATTCATGTGCAAAGTAAATGCTCTTCCCACTGTACTATCACTCTGGTCTCATTGTAGAAAAAACATTTGATAAAACTCAAAACCCATTCATAAAAATCTCTAGGTAGAATAGGAATATATTTAAATTTAAATCTCTTTACATGAACCCACAGCTAACAACATAATTAAAAATGAAAAACATAAAGTCTTTCCACTAAGATCAGGCACAAGACAAGGTTGTCCAACCCACTACTATTATTTAGTAGAATATTGAAAGTTTTTTTGACAGCAATTAGGTCAGAAGAATATACCAAAGGAATCCAGATTAGAAAAGATATCAAATTGTCACTATTTTCAGATGACACAATACTATACTTAGAATGTTCTAAAGACTTTACAAAAACATAGTAACAACAAATTCCCAAAGCAAAGTAGCACGATGCATAAATTTATGATATTTCTCTATATAGAAATATATGTAATAAAGAGAATTTTTTTAGAAATAGCATTCAGTATTGAAACTCAAAAATCAAATACCAGTCAATCAACTTTACAAGAAAGGTGAAAGATTTCTAAGAAGAAAACTTTAATTTATTAATAGCTAAAAGAAATCAAAATAAACACAAGAAGGAAAAAACAGTACTCACTTTGGCAGCGCATATATTAAAATTAGAACAATACAGAGAAGATTAGCATGGCTCCTGCACAAGGATGACACGCAAATTTGTGAAACATTCCATATTTTTTTTCAAAAAAGAAATCCTTGGGAAAAGGAACATGGGAGGCATTACTTTTCCCAACTTGAAACTCTACTACAAAGCAATAGTTATCAAAACCACAATATTGGAATAAAGACAGACCCTCCGATCAGTGGAATAGGCTTGAGTACTCAGAGAATGCTTCCCAGGCATACAATCACTTAATTTTTGATAAAGGAGCAAGACATCCTAAATGGAACAAGGAAAGCAAGTTGTGTTGGCACAACTGGTTAGCCACTTGCAAAAAAAGCGAACTCAGATTCCCAGCTAACACCATGTACAAAGGTAAAATCCAAATGGATTAAAGACTTGAAATTAGACCTGATACCATAAGGTATATAGAACAACACATAGGTAAAACACTCCATGACATTGAGACTAAAGGCATCATTAAGGAGGAAACAGCACTCTTCAAACAAGTGGAAGCAGAGATAAACAGATGAGACTATATTAAGCTGAGAAGCTTCTGCACCTCAATGGAAATAGTGCCCAGGATACATAAGCCACCAACTGAGTGGGAGAAACTATTCATCCAATATTCATATTCATATTCATCCATCAGGTAAGGGGCTAATATCCAAAATATACAAGGCACTAATGGAACTTTACAAGAAAAAAATCTAATCCCATCAAAAAATGGGGAGAATAAATGAAGACACTTTGTCAAAGAAGAAATACAAATGGCCAAAAGGCACATGAAAAATTGCTCCACATCACTAATCATCAGGGAGATGCAAATCAAAACAACCATGAGGTACCATTTCACACCTCAGAGATAGGCACACCTCACAAAGAATGAGAACAAGCAGTGCTGGTGAGGATGTAGAGAGAAAGAAACTCTTTTTTTTTTTTTTGCTTTTGGGTCACACCTGGCAGTGCTCAGGGATTACTCCTGGCTCTGTGCTCAGAAATCGACCCTGGTAGGCACGGGGACCATATGGGATTCCAACCACTGTCCTTCTGCATGGAAGGCAAACGCCATGCCTACATGTTATCTCTCCGGCCCCAGAAAGGAACTCTTATTCAATGCTGGTAGGAATGCTGTCTAGTCCAACCTTTATGGAAAGCGATATGGAGATTCCTTCAAAACCTGAAAATTGAGCTCCCATACGATCCAGTTATACCACTCCTAGGGATATACCCTAGGAACACAAAAAATACAATATAAAAATTCCTTACTTACACCTAGATGCATTGCAGTGCTGTTTACAATAGCCAGACTCTGGAAACAACCAAGATGCCCCTCAACAGATGAATGGCTAAGGAAACGGTGGTACATATACACAATGGAATATTATGCAGCCATCAGGAGAGATGAAGTCATGAAATTTTCCTATACATGGATTACTACATGGAATCTATTATGCTAAGTGAAATAAGCCAGAGGGGGAGAGAGAGATGCAGAATAGTCTCACTCATCTATGGCATTTTTTTATTAATAATTTTTATTTTGACCAAAGTGGATTACAAATCATTCACAGTAGTATTTTAGGTACATAGTGGCATTGAATCAGGGGAATTCCCATCATCTATTGGTTTTAAGAAAAATGAAGGACATTTTTGCAATACTTTTCAGAGACAAGAGAGAGGAGGTCTGGAAGGTCCAGCTCACATCATAAAGCTCACCACAAAGAGTGATCAGTGCAGTTAGAGAAATAATTACATCAAAAACTTTCATAACAATGTGAATAAATGAGGGAAATAGAAAGCCTGTCTTGAGTACAGGTGGGGGTTTGTGGGGAGGAGAGAGATTTGGGACATTGGTGATGGGAATGTTAAGCTGGTAAAAGGGGGGTGGTGCTCTTTACATGACCAAAACCCAACTACAATTACATTTGTAATCAAGATGTTTTAATAAGGATATTAATAAAAATAAAATATAAACACCAACTATTAATTATTAAAAAAGAAGATAAAAACATCTCCTGTTCATAGTTTGGGAGGATTAATATTGTCAACATGAACCATTTTAGGCTACCAATATGACACACTAACAGGTTTAATGTATTCTGCATAATAATACCCATCATTTTTAATAATAATTTTTATTTTTTCCAAAATGGATTACAAATCTTTCAAAGTAATATTTTAGGTACATAGTGATATTGAATCAGGTGCATTCCCACCACAAATGTTGTCCTCCCTCCATTCCTGTTCCCAGTATGCACCTCATATCATATTTTTAAAGACATAAACCAAACATTGTTGACATTTATATAGAGTAATAAAATGTTCTGCATAGGCAAAGCAATACCAGGAAAATGGAAGATGAGATGAGAGGCTTTTCTCCTCCCAACTTTATATCATAAAATTATATTAATCAAAACTGTGATATTGAAATAAAAATAGCCTCTCAAACCTATGTGTTGGAGACCATGGAAGTTAAATATAAAAGCCCTCTTTCTAAAACTCAAAATGGAGTCTTTAACAACCTGAGCCAAATTCAGCTACGTGACAATCCACAGGGATTGCAAACTAAGCAAATTCCCTGGGCCTAAAAGAAATGTAACATTAAAGATAGAGAAATCACCCACATGACACCAATGTTCCCAAGAGAAATAG
>PVKC010003944.1:0-37232 GCA_004027635.1 Crocidura indochinensis
AGAAACTTCTATTTAAAGACTGGTTAGACCCACACTGTTAGATAAAGTAATCTTGACCTGCTAGAGCACTAGAATGTCTCTAGATTTTAGATGATATATAGATTATTTGCCTTAATCAATAAATTTTCTCTAGAGAAGCTATGGTTTCCATTGTAAAGTAAATTTATATTTGAAATTGATTAAAATGTTCTAAAGATTAGTTTCTTCCATGAATCTTTAATATTTTTTCTTTGGTATAGACAACGATGGGTTGGTAAAACTCTGATGAGGGTCAATAGTTGAGTTCCTGGGATTCTATGGCTTATAAATCCAATCTTATTCATGTCCTGGCAGTTAAAATTAAATTAAATTCTTGCCAAGTTTTTAGATTTCTTTGCATGTCTTCTTCTGCTTTCCCAACATGTATTTCATATTTCCTGTTGATGCCCCATGTCATTTGCTCTTGAAGACTTGAACTGTATGTTTTAAACATGTCTTAAGAAAAGGTTCAGGAAGATTCTAATTTCATTAGACTTAGGAATAGTGGTAAGATTTGAAGTGTCATAAAGCTAAATAATGTTCCTAAGATGCTGGCACTATATAAACCTATATTAAAAATTGCTTCAAAATTTATTTTGGCATGAGACATGTTAGTACTGAATGAAAAGGGGATACATCAAAGGCGAGTGAATTTCTTTTCAATATTGGAGACTGAATATTCCCTGTCCTTATTCATGATTATTCTGGTAGAAGATGATGTTATCCCCTTCATTTAATCTTTGCCATCGTCCTGGGCAGATTAAGAAGGCAAGTGAGCTAAGTGGAGCAAATATGAGGACCCATTGGACTTCAAACTCTGCCTCAAATTACTTCAGGAAGGATTTATTTCTGTGTTCTGCATAGAGAAATGACTGATAACTGTCTATATTCTCCCTGTTCTTTACCCTAGCATCAATAGAATGATTTTCCTGATACCTTATTTGATAAGGATAGCTGGCAAACAATATACCCAAACCCTATACAAGTCTATGTATATTTAAAAAAATGGAGGTGGGTCAAGGAAGTTTTATAATTTAAAATGGAAACTAGCTGGGTCTCTTTTTCCATCTCCCAAATTTTTCAACTGGGTAGAAAAACAAAACCCTGGGACCTAGTAATGTCAGGGGTGATTCTGGCATAGAGCTAGGCAGTTTGTTTTATCTCCATGTATAAAGGACAATTAACTGTAAAATTTAAGATTTTGGCAAAGTCCCCATTGGGCGCTGCAGTGTTTTCTGGAGTACATCTCGCAATTTCTAATCTAATAACACTTCCCATTAAAAGCACAAAAGAATCATTCTTTATGAATTTATTTTAGAAAAAACTTATTTGTGGGAATGAAATAATAAAAATAGTATTTCTAGACACAGTATCAAGAGGCCATTTCATATGAACATAAATTATATAACTTTAACTATGAACTCTATGACCATAATCTTATTCTCCCAATGGCTGTTTTGCACTACTTATCTTAACCATAGAGTTAGAAGTAAAGTAGCCCAAAGTCTTTATTTTAAGAAGTCCATGAGGACTGACCTATAGCCTAGGTAGCTGTGACCTATTACATTTCCTAAAGTGGTCAGATAACATACATCAAATGCACATTTAATGATAAAGGGTTATTTTAGATTCCTCAGAATGTGGTATTTATAGCTTTCATTTTCAACCCATTTTCTAATGAGTAGACTTCAGGTAATTCTTTCATATGAATAAAGGAAAAAAGTGTCTTTCTTTGGTTTATAATCTTATCAAACATAATTATACAACATTGTATTTTCTTTTGCTGCATACTAAACTCAGAGTAGTGACTACAAGGTATATCGAAGTCATAATTCATTGTACCCACAAAAGTGACCTTATTTGGTGAATCGCACAAAGACATAGGTTAGATTCAGAGATGTAATCTTCCTGGATAGAAAGAAACTAGGTCCTTAAATTTAATATTAGTGTCCTATAAGAGGAAAAAATAGATTTCACACACACATGAATAAAATTAGATGAAGATGGAAGTTCAGGCTGGGGGAAAGACTCATTGAGTATCCTTAGGTAGAAGATTAAGAATCTAAAACAGTGAGTGGTATGGCAGAGAGATGTTTCTGTGCCTCCATAGGAGACTAAGCATGTAAGCATTGTGACATTGGTTGGGCTGGGCTTCAACTAGGAGAGAATAAATGTCTTGTTTTGACCAACAGTTGGCAATAATTTACTGAAGAGAGCAAATAGACTCAGATATTACTTGATATTTTGTTATGATAATTTATGGAGTTCTTGTCTATTTGTTAGGAAATTTGTTCCCAGAAACAAGCAAGTTTTGATTTATTCTCTGACTAGTACCAGGGAACTAAACAAGAAGATCTCCCCAATATTGAGCACACTACTTACTTCTGGTTAACAAGTCTTGGATATGCTTTGACAGGACGGAGCAACCATTTTCCAGTGGTACTAATGGAGCTTTGCTTTTCAGTTCAACCTGATCTATGCAAATGACAAGGTTGTACAGTGAAAGTCCTTTTTCTTTCCCTCACTCCCCCATCAATATATTTACACATGAAATGTTTATTCTACAAGAGGAAATGTCTTTCTCATCAGTCTGGGAGGCAACGTGCCACATGATAGGGTGGTTTTATGGAGGCAAAGTAAATCAGAGGCATATATTAGGAAGTACCCAGGGGCACACCCTTGGCAATGACCTTTAAAGGGCAAAAGTAAGTTCCTTGACAGCATAACCAGCAAGTGAATGATCTCACAATGAAAGGTCACCTGCAACTAGAACAATATTTCCAATTTTAGCACATAATCTGGTACCTTTTAACACATTTCTCTTCCTCCATATGATGTGATTTTTGCAGAACAGAGCAGAATGCATGGCACATTTCTTTGCTTTGTGATAAGGCTTCCAATTTGGTAATACTGTCACCTGTAAGAGCACCTGCTATTTAATAGCCAGCAGTCCTGTTGCTTATTAAAAATTGGCATTTGCATTATTTTGAGATGCCATAAATTTTGGATGGCTTACAATGAAAAGATTTTAATTCTATCCTAATACTAAGGAGGTGATTTAATTGAGTTGGTGCAAATAATCTTGGCACGGATTGCACAGCAAGAGAGCAGCGAACTCCAACTCTCTCTTTACAAGTCTGCTGCAATTTGTACCCCAATACAGCATTTATAGGTATTACTGCAATCATTGAATAAAGTGGGTCCATAGTACTTATACATAAAATTCCTGTAAAATCCCTTAATAGATATGTCTCTTCTAGAATTCAATTATCCTGCTAGTCTGTTGCTTTTACCATAGATTCTAAAGTCTCATGCTTTGTTCTTCATGCATGTATGATGTGCTATGTCCAATCGGACATCAGTTTTGTTTTATAATCCAATTGTATAATTTCATGTTCACCATCTCTACTCATTGTTCAGGTGTGTCAGACCATGCCCAAAGCTTATCCAATCTCCTAGATAAGCTTATCACCGACGCTTCTGAATCTGTCTTCTAATGGGAATTTTGCCATAGCATTGGAATAGAGGAGGCTGTCTGAAGCAAAAAATGTGAATAATCTGCTCTCAGTTAAAGATAGGCTAGATCAACTCAAGCTGACTTGGGTTTGGCTTGTCCCTATGTCACTCAAAATATAAAAATAGACTGACTTCATTTTCCTTATAATATGGAGTATAAAACATTGATGTTAAGTAATTACACTGATTTTGCTACAGAAATCAATTTACCAAGTTAATAAAAGGACAGCAGTCTCTGAATAGTTCTTCAGATAACAATAGTCAATCTGCAGTGCACTCTTTTTTCCAGCTGTGGAGAACACTGAAGGGAAAATTCCACCTCTGGCAGCCTGTCAATCAGTTTTAAGGTCAGCTGGTGTAAGTCTGGAGGGTTCCTTTTCTCTATGATTCAGGAAAACCTCCATTCCACTCTGACACTCTTCCTATGCGTATATTATTCTCAAAGCTTTGACACAGCTCTGTGCTGATTCCAAGAAGAAAGAAATAGAGGTGAGTAGGAGAGAAGAGTGTAATTGTGAATATTTTCTCAGGTTCAAGCATTTACCTTGAAATCATTTGCCAGGAAAAAGTAAAGATCAGTAAGTGGTTTCTAATGACATACTCTAGGCTACTCTGCAAGGAGCTGAGTATATTTGCATAGACTGATTCCTCAATTCTCCAGGGCATGGTTGTGTGTCAAGTTCCAGGAAGGGACCACCTTGATTTTTGCTCACTGACCCCTGTAGGACCAAGGCCTTGGGAAGTTTCTTCCTCCATGAATAAGTTTGATGCTGACTCTTGATCTTCATCCTTCAGTTTGTTAACTTATTAGTTAGGAATGATGCGTGTTTTGTCCCTTTCTACAATTTGCCATATAGAATCACAAAACAAGGAGCAGAAAGGAGATGTTTGGCATTTCAGAAAGAAAAAAAGACTATCTCTCATCCCCTCCAAAAAAACAAACAAACAAACAAACAAAAACCCTTACATAATAACATTTCTTTACAGCTTTTGGTTGGGTCACACCCAGCAGTGCTCAAGGATTACTCCTGGCTCTGCACCCAGAAATTATTCCTGACAGGCTCCAGGGACCATATAGGATGCTGGGATCAAATCCAGGTTGGCCTCGTGCAAGGCAATCACCCTACCCATTGTGCCGTCACTCCAGTCACGTGAGTATTTAATTTTAAATATTTAGAACTCAGAGTACATTAGTGCTCAAAGGTCTTTTTATTAAAAAAAAAGCAAGAAAAATAGTCTTCTTACTGAACTATATGTTTCTATGTGATCTATCACTACATCAGTGCATATTTTTGATATGCAAATTTCTATCAAGTCAAAAGATGCAGACATTCTTTTCAATGATTGCCCTGGGCTTTTGTTTAATAAAGATAAAAAACATAGTAAACTTGCAATTCAAAGAAGAATGTCCTTATCAGAAAGAACAGACTGACAGCAGGTTTCCTTGCCCAGCAAATGTTTTTTTATGACTTTCTGCAAGTTAAATATGAAATTATTGGTTTTTGCCATTTCTCGTTCTAAAATATAGGCATGAAAGAGCGAGCGCATTTGTCAATATGATTCAAAAAGCCCAAATATTAATCCCCACCATGTGTCTTTTGAAACCTGATGATGTGGTTTAGAGAGTAATGAAAGAATTGCTCTTAGGGGTAGAATTTGACCCAGGAACAAAACGTTAGAATTTGGTGTCATATTCTGTTGGACAAAAATTTTGCCAAGAGTAGGCAAAGATCTACTAAGTGCTTTTGAGAAATGAGGGTGACACTAGCATAACTCTCAGTTCCGTCTGCTGAAAGACATGCTTATGAGTTGGGAACTGAATCAGGAGAAGTCGTGATTTTTTCAGAACTAGGAGAATTATTGTCACATCCTCTTTTCATCATAAAACTCAAATTTCATGTTGTTCTATACATTACAACCACACCACCTCACTTGACCAATCTAGTTCAGTAATATCTCACTCTGCCTGACAGAGAAACTAATATCTTTTTCATTTTGACCAGAAACATCAAGTTCTTTTACTACAGTCTCAGTTTAGACTATCCTATTTTTTTATAGCAATGAGAGACAACATGGCCTAAATGTCGAGACTCTAGAGATCTTATACAATCAAAGAACATTCTTGAAAATTGGTAGGCACTGTGAGTTTGTCAATTGATAGGTAGTTCATGACATGCCCTGGTCAAAAGCTAAGAATTTACTCTGTGTGAGCATTAAATTATACAGAGAAGGGCCAGAGCAGTGGCACAAGCAGTAGGGCATTTGTCTTGCATGCCCTAAACCGCAGTTCAATCCCCTGGCATCCCATATGGTCCCCCAAGCCAGGAGTAACCACTGAATATCACCAGGTGTGGTCCCAAAGCAAAAAATATAGAGAGAAACATTGAAACCCTAGAATAACATGTTTTAAGTATGGATAATAAAAATACTGGACAAAAATATGGGCAAAATATTAGGAACCCAAATTTTGAATTGGAGATAGATATTACAGGATCAAGGTGCATCTCCTGCAAGTAGCTGACACCAGTTTGTTCCCTGTACCACATATAATAGCTCAGCATCATGAGGGGCAGCCATGGTGGCCCATGAGCACCTTGAAGGGGGTATCCTGGGTGATCCCTAGAACTGGTAGGTCCAAGAAACATCACATTGTTGTGCCCCTCGCATTAAAAAGCGAGTCTAGTTAGCTGAGAATCATATCAGAGAGCCACCATCCTGGGTCACCTGAGCACCCTGGCAAGAACCCCATTTAATTTTTAAATTTGGTAGGAAAAATAAGTCTACAAAAGCATAGAAGTCAATACTTTGGGTACTAAAATTCTTAATTTAATAAAAATACAATTTTTCAGTCTTATATAGTTCCTATGTAAGCATTTATGACTTTTCCAATGGTTTCAAGTCATTTTGATCCACTTTATCTGAATACTTAAATACGTTAAAGGAGCTAAAACAATAAAAGCAGTTGTTCTGTTTTATATTTGTTTATTTTTGTTCCATGTTTGTTCATATTTCAGTCTATTCTTGTCATAGTTCAAATACTGGTATGTTCAAGGTCGAAGTGATTTGATTCCTGGTGAGAATCTCTTTTCTGTTTCATAGATGATTAAATTCTTTCCATATTCTTCCTCTCATGGCAGAAACAGAGAGATGAAGCAGCTCCCTTGTATGTCTTGGTATAAAGAAGTGACTATATTGATCAACTTTATAATTAATTGTCTCCCGGGTGTGACCCAAAAACCACAAAAAAATAGGGTTTCAACTAATTCACCAGTAGTTATAGAGACATGAATACTTAGTTCATCAAACTAAAATTTAATAAGAAAATGCTATGCTCTTTATTATTTGAAAATGTTATTTTCTGATTTTATTTCATTTGTTTAAAAACTACTTGTTCAAGTGAAAACAAGAAATTACAGGTAACTTATTCTCATCACTAGTCAGCCATATGACTCAGATCACAATTTTATTGATATATTTCAAATCACAGAGAACTAGGAAAGAGAGGAATGGATTGAATCACCATTTATCCACTTCTGCTTTAAAAATATCATTAATGGTGGCCAGAGAGATAGTACAGCGGTAGGGCATTTACCTTGCAAGCAGTCGACCCAAGACCAATGGTGGTCTGAATCCTGACATCCCATATGGTACCCCGTGCCTGTCAGGAGCGATTTCTAAGCAGAGAACCAGGAGTAACCTCTGAGCACCACCAGGTGTGGCCCAAAAAACAAAAACAAACAAAAAGAATCATTAAAATAAAATAACCTGTTTTGCCTTGAATTTTAGAGATTTTAGTTTTGCTTTGTTTGCTACTCATGAAGAGTCAAGAATGAGACACATTCAGTTGACTCTCTTGGAGCTCACATAGATATAAAATCTCAGATAAATTTTATGTTGCCATAAACCTGTACATACATGATTATAAACAAGAATTTTCTTGTTACTATTCAAATTCAAGAGAGATGATCCGTGCTCTGCATGCAGGAGCCTGTTACTATCATAAGTTCATGTTCCTATTTCATAAAAATAGTAATGTGAAGAATCCTTTTGATTAGTTGAATTATTAGTTTATCTATACCCTACATATCTGGTTATTATTAATGAATTAAAAATGAAGTAGTACACATATTCTAAATTCTAAACTTTGGTCACTAAGAGTAGAATCTTAAGTCTTCCCCTGTTGAATTACAGGTGTTGTTGTTTATGCTTAGTTTCTTAGTAGAAGCCTTCTATAATCAAACAGTGGAGTGTGCAGGTTAACTCCTTACAATTCTGGCTTTTGGGTCACATCCAGATGTGTTCAGTGTTAATATCTTATTTGTACTCAGGAGAAATGCATGGTAGGTTTGGGGGACCATACAAGTGACAAGTTCTATTCAAGGTTGGCAGCATAAAAGGCAAGCACTTTATCCCTTATGCTATATATCTCTCTTACCCTCAAACAAACTCATATTCTCTGGAATCCTCCAATGCATAAAGTATCATTGTCATCTCAATGTATGATAAACCCTTACAATCATTGATAGGCTCTCAAAAACTACTCCCCACTTCATTTTTCATCATTTGGGTTTTACCTGGCAGGTTATACCTGATTCAATACTATAACTCAGTTATTTTGGCAGTGCTAGGAATTCATGTAGATATGGTGATTAAAATTTAGGCTCCTGCATGCAGAACATGTATTCCAGCCCATTGAACCATCTCCCTCAACCCAGACACTACCATTTTTAGTGATGTCACCTTCAAAATAATCTAGGAATCATTTTTTAAAGAAAACATAATGAAATGACAGTTATTCAAGACTTGGACCATCTATCTTTATACTGAATCTTCTCTTAGGAAGTCTCTAAAACTCGTAAGTCCACGGAGAAGTAAAATAACTCTCCTGGAACCTTATCACCAGTTCTATTGTGCAGGATGACAGAGAACTGTCTCACATTTCTACTATAGCTTCCTTGCACTGCTGTGTACTTAATAATAGATAGTAAAGACTGGGGCCCACCACTACTCTCTTCCTGCGAGATAGAGAAAGTTTTCATTGAAGAGGGGGCTTATGAGCAACTCTTACAAGCACCTCTGCTGCTAATGTCTATGTGGGGTGAGTACCCCTGCAGGATTACTTCCTTTCCCAAAGAAGTAGAGTTGTCACAAATGTTATCACATACATCTAGATTTATCTGACTACCCAAGATAATTCTGGAGCCATATTATGTACTAAATTTGATCATAATTTTATAACTATCCCTATAAATTATTGGTAACTCTGTGAAAACATGTAGCTATAGGCCCAGAATAGGTTTCTCAACCTCTCCGAACCTGACTTCTTATCTGGAGGATGGAATTTATATCTGCCCCAATTTATGGTTCTGAATTAAAATTTGTTGTTGTTTTGTGGTCGCATTGAGCAGTGTGGGTTTACTCCTGTTTCTCTACTCAGGGAAAAATGCCCTGGTGGTACACTCAGGGAACAATATGCGATGTGGGAATAATCTAAGTGGAGATGGACTCTTACAAAGCAAGTGCTGTAACCCATGTACAATTTCCCGTGAAACAAAAACTTAAAACTAAAAACACTTAAAATGTTACAGTGCTAAATTAAAGTTACATCCTTTTTTTTATCCCAAGAAAATAAAAGTAGTAGGCCATAACACGTTCTCATTGATTATTAGGACATAAGTGTGCTAATTATGAGCCTTTTTATTCCTAGGCCCATCACTGTCTTTTAAGTAGTTATGTTGTTGTATTTATTTAGAAATAACTAGTACCATGTGAAAAGTCATCACCACCACACAAATATAACAGTAAAAGTCACTTGGTCTTCACATCAAGTATGGAATTCTAATTCTATGCATTCTATTCTAATATGCACATTTTATAAACACTTTCTGGAGCTTTCTACTAAATTCAACTTATTTAACTTCTCTTTCACTTTCTTTAGTTGGAATACTGTAACACTGGTGAGTCCCATAAAAGTGTCTGAGACAAATAGTAACCCCCAGTTGTTTCTCTATTGGTTTGTTTGCATGTTAGGTTTTTTTTTCCCATCATAGTTACTCTGCGATTTAGCAGTAGGTGGCTAATGGAAATGTTATTTGCTGCAGCGGCAGACTAAATCAGTGGGAAATAGGGACTAGAAGGGGGAGCAATGGGGGAAAGGAATGAATGTGTTTACACTTGAAGATGTCACATGAAACAGCTGGAGGCTTGAGCCCTTAAAACTGGAACTGGCATGTGCTCCAAAGAACTCATCTACATTAATCCATGCTCCTTCACTTTTAGAAATCTATTAATTCACAATGAGTGTATTGATTTTCTAGTAGATTTGTAATTTCTGTAATAATTTACAGAGTGCTAGAGAAAACAAGTATGCCCTTTGGAAAGATAAGCGTTACCAAAAAAGATAGATCTCAGCGTGCGCTATAGAACCCATCACTGAAACTCTAGATTTTTAGCTTTAAATTGTATAGTAATTACAGCAAAACTGATGGGAAAATTCTACTTGATTATCCAAGAAATATACTTTATCCTCTCCTCACCTATACCCCAAATATGTATGTATGTATGTATGTATGTACAGATGTATTTAAGGTTTGGGCTCATACCTGGCAGTGCTCAAAGCTTATTTCTGGCTCTGCACTCAGAGATCGTTCTTGGCAGACTCAGGGGAACTTATGACTTGCTTGAAATTAAACCTGAGTTGGCTATGTGCATGGATAGGTCATTTATAATGATGGGGCTAGATTTTTTTTCTTGTAAAGATCTGTCAGTACCTTGTATTTTTTCAATTTAGCCCCTTGCCTGATGGGTAAATAGTTTCTCTCAATCTGTGGATGGCCTTTGTATCCTCATCACTATTTCCTTTGAGTTGCAGAAGCTTCTCAGTTTATGACAGTTCCATTAGTTGATCTCTATTACCGCTTGTTTGGAGAGTGATGTTTCCTCCTTTAAGACACCTTTAATCTCAATGTCACGGAGTGTTTTTCCTATGTGTTGTTCTATATACCTTATGGTTCTGGGTCTGATATTATGGTCTTTAATCCATTTGGATTTGACCTTTGTGCATGGTCTTAGATGAAGGTCCGAGTTCGCATTTTTTGCATGTGGCTCACTAGCTGTCCCAACACCACTTGCTGAAGAGGTTTCCTTCCTCCATTTTGGATTTATTGATTATTTATCAAAAATTAATTGATTGTATGTATTCCTGGGAAACATTCTCTGAATACTCAAGCCTATTCAACTTAACTGACAGTTTTTCACAGACACAATTTCAAGTTTAATTATTGTAGTTTGGGCTCATTCTTAATGTTATAAATCTAATATAACAAAACCTTAATGATTTTAGAAATTTTATTGCTATTTTAGAATGATAATAGACTGTTCAACGGATTTAATATTTTGGAAAAGTTTCCTTTATAAAAGAACTGCAGCATAAAAATAATACTGTGAAGATTATAGGTAAAGGAAATTGACAGTATATTTTAGTTGTGAACAGAATGGCACTTTTATGTTATAGCATCACTTGTTACTGAACACCTATGGAGTTCTGATATTGTTCTTGAGGAAAAACTGTGCTTATTGATTAGTACTGTCCTATTTACAGATATATGAAATAAAATATATTTGATTCAAATCTTTTTTGGGGGGATCACACCCAGCAGCACTCAGGAATTACTTCTGGCTCAGAAATCCTCAGAAACTTCTGTGCTTAAAAATTGCTTCTAGCTTTGGGGCCATGGGATGCCAGGGATTGAACCCTCTTTGTCCTGGATCAGTCGCATGCAAGGCAAAAGTCCTACTTTTGAGCTACCATTCCAGCCCCTGATTGAAATCTTTTCTCTTCCTTATTATGATAAACATCATCTTTTTACCTTAAACTCCAAGCCATTGATTATAAAGAAAATATAGGGCCAAAACTGGTAGCATGCTTGCCTTGCATGTTACCAACCCAAGTTTGATATCCACCACCTTATATAGGCACCAGATCCTACCAGAGTAATTCCTGAGTATTTCTGGGTTAGGATCATTCAGGAATTGGGTCAAAAACAAAAGAAAGAAGAAAGGAAGGAGAGAAGAAAAGAAGAAAGAAAAAAGAAAGGGAAAGAAAGAAGAAAAGAAAGGGAAAGAGAGAAAGGAAGGAAGGAAGAAAGAATAAGTAGGGAGGTAAAGAGGGAAGAAAGGAGAGAGTGAGGGAAGGAAGGAGGGAAGAAAGGAGAGAAGAAAGGAATGAAGGATGGAGAGAAGGAAGGAATAAAAGAGAAAGAAAGAAAAAGAAAAGGGATAGAGAGGGAGGAAAGGATAGAGAGTCAGTGAGAGAAGGAAGGGAGAAAAGAGGAAGAAAAAAGAAAAGGAGAGAGGAAGAAAGGAAGGAGGGAAAGAAGGAAGGGAGGAATGAAGGGAGGGAGGAAAGGAGGGAGGTAGCAAGGAAGATAGGAAGGAAGATCTCTGTAATGTGAGGTCTCTAGATTTTGGGTAGGATAGAAATTGAACATTATCAATGCTTATTAATAAGTAATTGCCTTTTGAAAAGCTCTTCATCTTTAATCTGAGCTCTGCCTCTCATTTGGATGCTAATATGGGCTCAAAATATTTTAGTGCTCTGAGTTATAAGACACATCCTTTCCTATTAAAATTTTAAAATTACTGTGAAAGAATTTGAATATTCACCAAAGAAAGTTTCTAAGTAGAAGACAACCTGGGCAGAATCAAATGCAACCAGAAACATCTGACATCCATAATATTCCTACTCTGTATGAGCGTAGTCATGAGAGTAGTATTTTCTAGTCACACTGAAAATAGTTAACTCTGATAGTTGTCTTATCCTCAAGATAAATCTAATATGGTGATATTCTTATTTTAATAATAAAGGAGCCAGTGGTCAGAAAAATTACATGAAATTATGTTATACATGCATGTACAGATATGGATGTATAGGTATATAGTAGCTACTCTAGGTAGGCTTGCTATATAATGATGGTCTATACACTTATATATCATATGCATAGATACACACATTCATTTAGCCTAGGTGTGTGTTAGGTTTGGGCTTGCATATGTATAACACATGATGTTTAAATGACAAAATTATATGTCCAATGACATATCTCAAAATATCCTCATCCCTAAGTGACACATGATTATTGACGAGTGTTAGATGGTATACCAATATTCAAATATCAGTCTTAAAAACCTTCAAGTGTTTTCACTGAAAATGTTTTCAAACTATAACATGCATGAATAAAATGCTTTTTGCAGTTTATATAGTTTTTAGAAAACTAAATTTCACCTAAAATTTCACCCCTTGGCTTTATTGTGGGCAGTTTTGCAATAAGTATAAGATCATATTTTATTTATATGTCTTTAGAAGCAGTTGAGGGTGTGATGTATATATACCATGACTTCTTCTAGACAATTCAGCATGGCTTTTTGTTGGTCTAGAGATACTTTCTTATATAATAATAGAAGAATTTTTAACTTCAATATATTTGTCATTAATGAAATACCTTATTCTGAATTCCAGTTTTATTAATTGATTCTATACCAACCTGTATTGCATTTCATTCTTTCCAGGACAGGATCATACATAGATAACATATTTGCTTGTAATACCTCCTGATCTTTTTTTTTTTTTTTTGGTTTTTGGGCCACACCTGGCAGTGCTCAGGGGGGTTACTCCTGGCTGTCTGCTCAGAAATAGCTCCAGGCAGGCACGGAGGACCATATGGGACACCGGAATTCGAACCAACCACCTTTGACCCTGGACCAGCTGCTTGCAAGGCAAATGCCGCTGTGCTATCTCTCCTGGCCATATCTCCTGATCTTGAACAGTTCCTTCTCGTTTCCTTGCTTTTTATGATAAATAATGATGCAAAAAATACAAATGTCCTGTCCTTATTTCTTTACATAAAATTTAGTTCAAAATGTTGTGTTTCTCTTATCTTTTTGCAGTTATTCTTTTCTAGAATGCTGCTTAAGTGATGCTATGTCCTCTTCAGACTTCCATTTGAAGAAACAAGCTTTAGTAGTATTTAACTTTCCTCACCTAAAGTGATTGTTTCATTATTGTCTTCATAATTAGTTTTCTCCTTTGAAGTTACAATAAGTTTGAGGAAAGAAATGACAGTCACACAAAGACCACATTATCGTCATCATTTATATTTAACAAGTTATTTCATGACTTTTACTTGATTCAATTTGTACTAGTTAGCTATTGTGCAAGTGTTTGACTTTTCAACTCAGACTTCTTTCCACTCAGTATTAGTGTGAGTAAGATTCTTGCCCTCTTTGTTATTGATTTATCAATTCTTTAATGTATGAGGCATGATTTACTTTTCTTTTAGTAGTATAGAACTAATTATCATATTGAACTTCTTTTGCTCCAATGATGCCAATTATAACCACAAAACAATCCCCTTAATAGCTAACTTCAGCCTCTTTGTGACCATCCTTCTTTGTTTTCTTTTAATAACCCTTTGACATACCAGCATGACAATATGTTCAGCCATATTCTTCCTGCACTTCCTACAAAATTCACACCTCAAATGGCTCTGGTTCCTATGAGAGAGAATGGCATTAAAGTTTAATGTGTTGAATGTGTTGAGTGATCATGGGATATCTTTAAACAGTGACAGAGCTAAGAATATGTGCACTACACACACCTCTATACACACATACAAAATTACATATGTACATCAATGCTCATATACATATGTGCAATCTATAAATATGCAGTTTTTGCACATATATAGAATTATTATATAAAGCCAAGACATATATCTATATGTCCTCTATAAATTTGTGAGGCTAGTTGAACCAGAGCTAGACGAAATCAGGGGTACTCACTTCTCCATAATGAATGTTTATTTTCCCACCAATGCTCAGGGGATCCCACCAGTACTGGCATCAAACTCAGGTCTCTCACATGCAGACACTGTAGTCTGCTAAGTTGAGAGTTCACAGAAGTATATTTAATGCCATAATTTTTAAACATCTACTTTTGAAATCTTTCTAGTTCATATTTCCATGATGTTTTGCGTTTACTCATTTGAATAATCCGATATTTTAAATTGCTTCAAAATGTCCTCAACCATAACAGTACAAAATATTAACACCAAACCTATTAAAATGGTTAAGGATTTGCTTGCAATTCTGGCTTCCTAAAACTGTGAGTTATTCAGTCAAGACTTGTCCATATATTACTTGGATTTGTTTTTTCCTCTTTTTCTCTTCTATGTGGCTGAGATATCCATCTGAAAAATAATTGGATTCATATGTTTCCATTGCTTTCATTTTGAAGTATTTGGAATATTTCTTATTATAATGATTTCATTTTATTTTCTGAAAATGTCAAGCACTAGCATGTCTCCAAATATTAAAACAATACAAAAAGGAATAAATACTCAGAGAAATTTGGCACTTTGCTATATTATTTCTGCCCTGATCTCTTCTCCCTTTGAGCTTTTGATTTCTCCTTTGTCCATTCAGAATTCCTTTTGAAAATAGGCAGATTATATACATTAATTTCCCCCTCTTACTCCTTATGCAATAAAACTTGCACATTCCATTTGACACATAGAATGTATTCATGGAATAATTTATTCTGAAAATGACTATCTTTCCCTTCCTAGTGATCTTTCTTATATCGCCTTCTGTTGCATAGTAAACTAGTGTACATATGTATTGATCAACCCCAATATCTGAAAGTAGAACATTCCTACTTGTTTTCATTTGCTAAGTCATTTTTTGGCCTCTGGGAACAGTGAAAATATTCTCATATAAGTTAATGGTAATAGCATACCCAGGTCAGAAAACAAACTACCAAATCATACCAAATGGGAATTTTTTACTTTTGGCTAGCAGGGGGAATATGTATCATAATTTATTCAGTTTCTATGCACTTAGACATTTCTAATATTAGGAGCTACATGTATTGCTGCCATGAATCATTTTATGAACATGTGTTTTTCTAAAGATGTGTTTTTCAAAAGTGAATGCACCCTCAGAATATGTTCTTAAAAGTGGGGTTTCTGTGTTGAAAGATATCCAGAAATGGATTTAACTTTATTTTTATATTTATTTACATGTATTTATACTTATATTTGTATTTTTATATTTTGCCTTATAGATGTTAAAGATTACACAGGTATCTCACTAGTTTAGGCCTTGATACACTGAGGCATTCAGGAATCCTTTGTAAATCATTTGTCAATACACAGGGTGGACTTAGATTTGAATTTAGGTTGAATTAAGGAATCTTCTAGTCATAAATGATGACTGTATTAGAAGCTCATATATAGTTCCATATATATATATATATATATATATATATATATATATATATACAATAACTGAACTCACATCTCCATTCTTTTTTTTTTACTTCCACTCCTTTTGCATATAATTTCAGTTTTTTCTCGAGTTAAAATGTCTTTCCTCACCCTTTGCCTTTTGATTGACTCTTGCGGACAGAATGCAAAGAAGAAAAATGAATTCTTAGTCAAGTTCTTCAGAGGCCTCGTGGGCTATCTCACACTCTTTGGGCCCCTGTTCTATGTGACTTTACCTGATAAATAACTAGACAAATATTTTCATGTCATTTTCATCAGATGTAGCCAGTTATTGGACATGTGAATGAGGCCCTTCTTGATCAGCCAGTCGTCAACCAACCCTACTCCAGATTGGCTACTCACATGACCCATAGACTCATAAAAATATGCCTTATCATGTTATTAAAATCCTAAATTTTGGGTATATTGTTACATAGCAATTAAGAATGAATATAATAAGGCCATGGTATCACTTCGCAGGTAACAATGTCTAAATTCTCTAGAATGTTTATAAGGCTGTTCTTGATCAAAGTGAAAAGCTTTTCTATGAAAGAGGTAATATGATTAAAAAAAGGAAGGGGCTTCCCAGAGATTGCTAAAGTATCCTGTCTCACAGATTCCAAGAATATGGAGCTATGGATTTAAAATTGGGATCATCAGAACCAGAAGATGGGGTTAATCTTCAAGGTCTTTTCTCACTCTAACTTATCAACTGATGTGTTGATCTCCTGTGGCCAAAAGATGAGTCCTGATTTCTAAAAGCAAGAAAAGGCAGTAATATAAGGAGTTAGAAAAAGTTCTCTTGGCATTAAACATCCCTGTGGTATCTTCATAGTCACCTAGATAAGAAATGATGCAAAGGGAATTTCCTTCCTGTTTTCTTTCTGGTATTTTTAGTAAAACAGGTCACAGCAAAACATCCCCTTGTAAGCATTTCTGTTCCTTAACATGCAGTCTTTTAAAAATAATTTTGCCCAGAGGTAGCAGGTTTAAATCAAGGATGGATAATGTTTACTTTACTTAATGGTCATGTAACATTTGATAGTTCAATTCCAGAGAAACTAACACAGAGGTATTTGCTCTGTTTTCTTAAAGAGCAACTAGTTTCACAATTTAGAGCTGTTAATAGGAAAAAAATTATTTAGAAAAAATTTATTTAGATCCACTGGTATGTTGAGTACCCAGACAAATGAAATTACCACTATAGAACATATTTGCAAAACTTCTCACTGTTTCTCCAAACAAAATACAGTCATTCTGAGTGATTTGTTGTATTGTTGAAAGCAATTTTGGTTCCTTTAGAAATGCTTTTTTTGTGTAGTGAGTGCTCATTGTCATACACACACAGACTGGTTTTGCCATTGCAGACCATCTGCCACCATAAAACTCCCTTACATTGTTTATGTCTGAAAGATTTTAAAAATGAATGGGCTCAACTGATTGATATCCAGGATACATAGGAACCCCAGGATACATGCGAATAATTTTTATGATAATTTAGTCTAATTATTTCAGGGAAGCCGACTAAGCCTTTTGCTACAGAGGTAATGCACGGAAGAACATTTTCATTCCATGGGTGAGCCTGGGATTTTATGCCTTTCCTTCCTTGGTATTTAATACAAACTGTTGTCAGGGTACTCATGGCTGGGAAGCACCCAGGTTCTACACGAAGAAAGAGCAGCAAGAGTGACCATCTGCCCCAACTGAACCATCTTTCTAGTTCTCTCCTTCACCTGCACACTCTCTGGCCGTTCCCTCTCTCCCCACAGGCACTACTTGGTGAGAGAAGATCAGTTGTTTCTCAGAGCAAACACTGGGTGAGACCTCCAGAGGTATCATTTCTCTGCAATAACACATATAACATCTGCCAGGATTTCTAGCAGTTTCAGGGCCCAGGGAGGAGAAACACCGAAATAGGAACTGAATATTTTTGGGCCCCATTCATTATAGAGTAGGAGGTGATTCTTGCCATTTGAGAGGCTTATCTGGCACTTAAAAAGGCTAAGTATGATCACTGAGAATTTAAAAGAATTTATTGATCACATGCTTTTTATCAGGCTGGGGAACAGTACTTGAGATTTGGATGATGTTTTCCTGGAGTGTTTTAAAAGTGCAAACAGAATTCTCTAAAACAGCCTTTGTTTTTCTACAGAATTGTCACCATATGACAAAACATTGAAGTGTTAAATGATCTTAGATAAGTAATGTCTCCAAGACTCCCTACTGCATGCATGTGGACACGTAACCCATTTGTCTGGTGTAATGCAAAGCAACTTCATCATTTCATCATTTCATTACAGGAAATTCTCTCATCTGTGTTGGCAATAATTTTTATGCAGGATCAGAAGTAAATATTTTAGGTAATTTTAGGATCATAAGGCTTTATATATGACGACTCAATTCTACTACTGTAATTTAAAAGCAGCCCTATGTAAACTATAAATAAATAAATAAAGGTGGTGGGTGTTCTGCCTTCAATTCCAATAAAACTTTATTTATAAGGGCAAATGGGGCAAAAAGAAAACCCAAACCAAAAATTACACCGGCAGCCAAAATTTGCCAATACCTATTCCATCTTATTCTTCATGAAATAAACACGATTTGGTTTTTTTGATTATGTCTTCTCATATGAAAATTGTGGCTATTATTAACTTTTCTACTCTATAGATTTCACAGAGTTTAGAAATCTTTTTTGGTAGGGAAGGAGAGAGAATTGGGCCATACTAGGATATATTCAGGGTATACTCCTCTAAATTCTGTGCTCAGGAATCACTCCTAAGATGCTTCAGGAACCATATGGTGTCGGAGATAGAACAGGATTGACTGTATTCAAAAGAAATATATTCCGAGACTCCAGAAAACATTTGTAAATGTATGAGTACCACACATATATTGGGCTTTCATGATCAGGGAGATCAATAATTCTAATTTATACATAGAATCATCTAGAACTTTGGTGATTCACAGTATCCTCCAGAGTCCAAAGAGACAATTTAGCCAACTGGCTGGCTCTGTCTGGCCCAATCCAATGCAGGCCTAGTGTGAAAAATGACTATTGCAACCCTAATATGCATTTGGCTTTAAGATGATAAACATTACCCTTGGGCTGTTTCAAACAAATAATAACATCATAACACATACATTTCTCAGGCTCAGCACCAGAGTTTCAATTAGGCAAACAAATCCCAAGCTCTCTGCTCTAGACATTCATGTCAATGATATATTTTCCACCATTCTCCCCTATTTTCCCAGTGTGTCTGTTTATCCTTCCCCAGATATATGCACAAATGTCCATCTGTGTAAGTGTATATGCATCTATGTATGCAATTCACAGTTTTTTTTCCCCTGCCACAAAATGTCTGAGACCACATGGGGACTCAACTGTCTGGCTCATGGCAGTGAGAGGCAGTGAATCAGAAGAATATTATCGCACATGGACACGATATCAGTTTCATGACTTCAGATTTTCTCGCTAAAGAAACAGTGATCAGACCAATCCCAGTCACTTCCTCTGTCATCAAATCACAGCTTACACCCCACAATGCCTGTAGCACGAGATGACCACAGTCCTTACACCAACACCCCGTCATACTTGCCTTCTCATTCCATCACTTCTGTCATCTGCCCTGGACCAGCAATAGCTCAGGACAAGGAGCTCACACTTGGGAAAATTTATTATTAGAAACATAGAAACAAGTAGCTGCTAAATAGAGGTTTGATAATAGAGTCAAACTCAGCTGTCACCTGCTGCTCTGTTTTGCACTGCAAATGTAGGAATATAGAAACATTTTAAGCAGCTTAGGGGCAGAAATAATGGAAAACTAGTGATTTTGGTAATTTACATATTTATAGAGGCTGTGGAGATTTTAGTCAGGAAACAATGAGGAAAACAGAGTTGTCAATGATCAAATGCTGCCTGCCATGAAGAGCTAAAACCAGCAATTTACAGCTAAGCTCGGTTACACCTTTGAAATTACTGCAAAAAAAAGAGAAAAAGAAAAAGAAAAGCACCCCCAAATGTGCATGTTGGTTTAGGTTAGCAGCTTGAAAGGTCTATAAAATAAATGCATCTGAGCATGCGACATTTCATACAGGTAAAAATAAAAAATATTACCAGTTTCGAGGATAACTAGGCTGCCAGGAAATGAGCTGTGCAGTAGGATGATAAGGATTCATGTGTGGCTCTCTTAGGGGCGCCCCATTTTGATGATAACATGTCATAGTCAAAGGAATCACTCTCTAATAGTATAATCCAGGGTATCGTAGGCAGGGAAAGGGCTTATCTCATTGTTTATGATTTCCTGTCTTATGTCAGGCAATGGTCATCTACTATTTGTAGTGTTCATTCTACACTCATTATTGACTTCCTCCAAATAAACTTGCCCTACAAATCAACTTTTATGCTAGTGCCTATGTGAACAAAGAATCAAAGGGATAGATAGGATGGAAATACTCTTTTTTTCCTACTCTGTATCCAATGAGTAGTTTTCTTCTTTACTTTAATTACCCATTGTCCAGTTTTGAGTAAAGCAAAGAGGGAAGCAGGAATATTTATCAGTATCTTACTATGTGTCTATTCCATACCAGTTCATCATGAGAAAGACATGAGTACCTTCATTTGACACATAAGAAAATAGGTTGCTGAAGTTTAGGAAGTTTGCCCACAAGGCCTACTTGAGTAATTAATTGGTGCTACTGGTAAATGGATCACAAATCTCCTCAATGTTTTAATTCCCATATTATCTCTCTCCACCATTGCAGTTTTGGCTCTACACTCAGGAGTTACTCCTGGCTATGGCCAAGGGACCATATGAAATGTCAGAGATTGAACCCAGGTAGGCCATGTGTAAGACAAAAGCTTTACCATCTGTGCTATCACTTTGGCCCCTAATATGTCTCCTTATAAAATAGTATAAATTGAAGGAGTTTAGGAAAAAACAATAGTGATTAGACAATTTGAAGAAGCAGCCCTTACAAAGCTACTCTTCTTGGTCAATTTTTAGAAATTAAAACTTTTATTTAGTGATGCCAATATTATTGCTTTATTGATGTGGTGCTACTCACCTTGCCCATCACCTGAGAGCTAAAATTCCTCTACCACTATTCCAAAGGCCCTCTGTACCTTCCCTCTCTCAGATAATAATTGTATTGACCAATCTCAAGGGAGTTCCCATGTTTTGTTTCTTTATACCCTGTCCATGTATGTTAACATTTGGTTGTTCTCTTTTTCCAACTGAGTTCCTTAACATTGACTTCCTTCAATTCCATTCAAGTTGCAGCAAACTGCAGGGTTTCATCTTTTCTCATAGAACTGAGCAGTATTCCATTATGCATCTACACTACAATTCCTTTTGTCATCTGCTACTAGGCATTTGAGTTCCCCTCATATCTTGTCTACTATAAATAATGGAGCATTCAACATTGATGTGCTCATCTTCTTTCTAATCTTTATAGGTAAGTGTATTAGATTGCATCTAGGAATGTTCTGTTCCTATACTGAGTCAGCAATAAAACTGATTAATAATAATAGCTTCATAGTTGGTATTTTAGTGCACAGATAAGTACACAGCTGACTTAATAAAGAAACAGACTAACTGTGAAGATGGAACCATGCCCAAAAAGATACAAGACGACCTTTTCAAATCTGACTTACCCACAAAACAGGTGCTCATATCTTTTTATTTACTTCCTACAAATTATAAAGCTTATAAGTATTTTTCACTAAAAATCTTAAAACAGGTTCAAATGGGGAGTATCCAGGTGTCTGGAAGTATAAGGTTGGCTGATTTCAAGATAACAGCAGAGCACCAATTGCCTGACTGTACACTAAGACAGTTGGACCTTTGCTAGAAAATAAACCCAACTACATGAGTGGATATTGACCTAGAATACTGGGTTCTACAGTGTTGAAAAGGATTTAGAGATACCTAATATTTTGTACTTGGACTGATTTATACAGCATGGTTGGAATAAAAATCTGCATATAGGTAGAGCAGGAAGCCTTGTTTATTAGTCTCTGAAGTTCTGTGAAGTCAGTGCCCAGGATGGAGATAAAATAAAGATTAATCAGACACTGAAAAACCTTAATCATTTTTAAAAAAATGGAAAGCACCTACTGTGATGACCATTACAGCAGATCATTTTGAAACAACTATGAGGACAAAGTCACTCAATTTTCATTGGTCTATGAAAAGTCAAAAGAAACTTGTGATCTGGATTTTAAGGGAAAGACTTAAGATGCAATAGTATGATTCTTGTGGGAGTTGACATTGCATGCTAATTGATCAATTATCCAACTTTTCCAAAGTTCATCCTTCATCAATTTTTCTTTTTCAAAGGAGCTCCTTTGGAATCAGTTTCTTCTAGCCTAAAGAAATGTGGAGGCGGGGCCCGGGAGATAGCATGGAGGTAAGGTGTTTGCCTTTCATGCAAAAGGTCATCGGTTCGAATCCCGGTGCCCCATATGGTCCCCCGTGCCTGCTAGGAGCAATTTCTGAGCATGGAGCCAGGAGTAACCCCTCAGCACTGCCTGGTGTGACCCAAAAAACAAAAAACAAACAAACAAAAAAAAGAAAGAAATGTGGAGGCAATACTTACTTTTCTGACAAAATCTGTACAGTGAATAAAGCATTTAACCTGTTTTTACATTATTAGCCTTTTTAGAAGGAGCACAACCCTGAGCAACAAGAGAGCTTTCTCTCTCCTCACCCAGCTTTTTCCCTGAGAATTATATTGTATGGGTATAGATTTATCATATATCATACTGGCCTTTACTATATGTTAGTGTGATAGTAGTTTTCTATGTTATGCTGAATGCTTGGGTGGATTTTTGAGGGTTGTATCTAAGAATCTGTAAATATTTTTTTCATATTACTTAAAGGAAGTTCTTTATATTGGTTCATAGAAACTTCCATAGAAATACGTTGGGAAATGTTGGACAACATCCAGCTATGCTCATACAGGGATTATTCAAGAATACTCCTGTCAATGCTCAGGGGGCCCTATGAGATGCCAGGGACCAAATCTATGCAAGGAAAACACCCTACTTTCCTGTTGCACTATTTTACTCTGGTCTCACACTTTTAGACAAACAGGAAAAACTGTATTTCTAAGCCAGTTTCAAAATATTATTAAGTATAAAGGATTGTCCCCTCTCGCATTCCTCCACATGCACATTGAAATTATTCATTGCTGGTCTCCTAACAACATACACTTACAAAATATTCTAGAACTGTCTTTTCCAGAAACATCCACATAATCAGGGACAGGCTGTTCCTCAGTGATTCACAGCTCTGGGCACTTGTCAATGACATTCATCACATGTATTTTGCGTTTGTTTTCCAGCCCTGGCCTGCATCCCCCCTGACAGTCCTTGAAGGATGTTCTATTGGCCAGAGAGAGCATCTGTAGAAGCCTGTGGTGTCTGAGTCACTGAGCTGAACCTTCTCATTCCACCAGTGAAGAATGCAAGGCCCCCAGGCAGATAAGGAAGCAGTTGAATGTTCACAATATCAAGTACAATCTAACTGCCTCACTGTGCCTGAGTTCCAGGACCTTTCAACATTACTCATAAGAGAAAAGGAATTAAAATCAATCAAAATGGAGAAAAGTTCTCACCATAGGAGTGCAAATATAACCACAACAGAAAAATCTTCAGAGATCATCTCTCCTTTCATTTTTATTAAAAGCACACTCAATATTGGGAATTTTTAAGAATAGAAAATGGTATCAGTATTTTCCTAAGAGGTACTTGATTCAAGATAGGCAAACTGTCTATGAACAATATTTCCAACTTATCTTGAAAATATTCAAAAATACTTTCTGAGCTCTCACTAGGTCACAGGCACTGAGGTATTTTGCAAGAAAATTCAAGTAACTACAGTATGTCTTCACTTAACATACTTGAAAAAGTCTTAGGAACTGTAGCTTTACACAAAATGACATCTCACAAAGCAAATCTCAACATATACTAATTGGTATAAAATAAGTGTTATGTTTTAAAGCATATATCTGTTAAAAATCAGCAATCTTTAAAATAAGGACATTTAACATTTTTCCCTTTGTTTTTAAATTTTACTTGAGGTAACATGGTTCTGTAGTTTTAACATTTATGCTTTTGGTGTATAAATGTTTGCTGAATATAGGAGCACAGAGGGCATTTTTGTATTGTGTTTCTATGTTCCTAGGGTATATCCTTAGGAATGGTATTGCCATATCAGATAGCAGCCCAATTTCTAGCTTTTCCAGGAGTGTCAATATTGTTTTTCAAAACGTCTGAACCAGTCTTCATTCCTACCAACAGTGAATGAGAGTCCCTTTCTTCCTGCATACATGCCAGGATTGTTTGTTCTTGTTCTTCATGATGTGTGCTATTCTCTATGATGTGAGATGATATTTCATTGTTGTTTTGATTTGCATCTCCCTGATGATTAGTAATAAGAAACATTTTCATGTGCCTTTTGGTCATCTGTTTTTCTTCTTTGAGGAAATGTCTGTCTATTTCTTCTCCCCATTTTTGATGGGGTTAGATATTTTTTCTTGTGAAGTTCAATCACTGTCTTGTATATCTTAGATATTATCTGATGGGTATTGAGTGAAAACTTTCTCCCATTCATTGGGTAGCCTTTTTATCTTAGTCACTATTTCTTTAAGGTGAAAAGCTTCTGAGTTTAATGTAATCCCATTTGTTTATCTCTGCTTCCACTTGCTTGGACAGTAGTGTTTAATTTGTGAAGATGCCTTTAGCCTCAATGTCATGGAATGTTCTGCCTACGTTTGCCTCTATGCACCTTATAGCTTCATGTCTGATATCAAGGCCTTTAATCCATTTTGATTTGACTATTGTGCATGGTATTGAAAAGAGGTCTGATCTCATTTATTTGCATGTAATTGACCAGTCTTCCCAGCACCACTTGTTAAGGATGCTTTCCTTGTTTCACTTTGTATTTCTTGCTTATTTCAATAATTAATTTTTCATAAGCCTGTGAATTCATCTTCAGACATTCAAGTCTATTTTATTAATCTAAGGTCTGTCTTTATTTTGATATCATACCGCTTTAATGACTACTGCTTTATATTACAGTTTAAAGTTGGAGAAAGTGATTCCACTCATCCCTCCCACCTTCCCCGCCAAGAATTGCTTTAGCTACTCATGGACATTAATTTCTCCAAATAAATTTCAGGAGCATCTCATTCACTTCTTTGAAAAATGTCATGATAATCTTTATAGAGATTGCATTAAAGCTATATAATATTTAGAAAGTTGACATTTTAATGATGTTAATCATGCTAATCTATGAACAGGGTATGTATCTCAAATTTTCTTGTGTCCTCTTTTATTTTTTGAAGCGTGTTTTGTAATTTTTTATATAGGTCTTTCAACTCTTTAGTCAAGTTGACTCCAAGGTACTTGATTTTCTAAGGCACAGCTGTGAATAGAATTGTGCTTTCAATTGTTTTAATATCTTTTTGTTCTCTTTAACTTTGTAATCTTCCACTTTACTATACAAGTCTATTATTTTCAGAAACTTTTTTGTGGAGTCTTTAGGATTTTATAAATACAGTTTCTTGTCATCTGCAAATAACAAGAGCTTCAATTCTTCCTTTTCCAGGTAGACTCCATTGATGTCTTTTTCTTGCCTAATTGCTAGAAAGGTAGTTCTAGTACTATATTGAATAGAAGTGGTAAGAAGGGCCAGCTTTCTCTTGTGCCAGATCTTAGAAGAAAGACTTTTTGTTTTTCCTCATTGATGATAATGTTTGTAAAGGATTTGTATTAAATGGCTTTGACAATATTGAGGAAAATTTCTTCAATTTCCATCTTATTGAGAATTTTTATCATGAATGGGTACTGGATCTTGTCAAATGCTTTCTCAGTGTTTTTGATATTGATTATTGATTGATTGTTTTTGCTTTAATTGATATGGTCCATTATATTAATTAATTTGTATATGTTAAACCATTCTTGAATCCCTGGAATGAATCCTACTTGGTCATGATGTATAAGCTTCTTGATAAATTGTTGGGTTCTGTTTGATAGTATTTTGTTGAGGATCTTAACATCCGTGCTTATCAAGAATATAGGCCTATAATTCTCTTTTAAGTGGTCAGAGCTTCCCTCTAGCTCTGTGCCCAGAAATCATTTTGATAGTTCTCAAAGGATCATATGTGGTGCCAGGGATTGAACCCAGGTTGACTTTACATGCTAGGCAATCTTTTAGCACCTGTATCTCTCTGGCTCCAATCATACAATATTGGTCAAAATTCCTCTAACTTATTTTGCATAATATCACACTGTACTACCCCACATTATAACATAAGGCAAGATTTATTTTGACAGCTATGTAATATTATACTTTGTGCAAATACCATAAATTCTTTGTTCATTAAACATTAAACTTACTTTTTGCTTTTGTGCCACACCTGAAAGTGCTCAGGGGTTAGTCCTGGCTCTATTCTCAGAAATCACTCCTAACAGGCTCAGGAGACCATATGGAATGCTGGGAATAAAAGCTGGGTCTGTCCTGGATCAGCCAAATGCAAGGCAAATGCCCTACTGCTGTTATTTCTCCAGTCCCAAACTTATTTTCTTATTTAACCTATGGTACTTATATAAGTACCTATAGTACGTAATATCATGGTGAATATATATATATATATATATATAGTTTAAGTGAACATTTTTATGTTTTCTAATAGGTGCCAAAGGGTGAAATTATTGCGTCATGTGGTAGTTCTGTTGTTAATTCTTTGAGAAGGTCCAACAGTGTTTTCTGTAGAGGCTGAACCAGATGATGTTTCTGCCAATGGTGAAAGTGTGTTCCTTTTACACCACATCCTCCCAACACTAGTCCTTTCCATCTTTTTGATATTATCACCTGTTTGAGGGAATATCTCATTGTTATTTTGATTTTCATTTATCTGTTAACAAGTGATGGAAACAGCTTTATCTGGCAATTGTTCATCTTTCCCCATTTTTATGAGGTTGCTTTTCTTGTTTTTGGTTAGGCTTCATAAGTTCTTTATATCTTTAATGTCATTTCTTTGTCTGATGTATGAGGTGTTAATATTTTTTCTTTCATTTTATTTCTTTTGTTTGGGGGCCACACTGTGCTCAGGGATTATTTCTAATTCTGAGCCCAGGAACCACTTCTGGCAGATTAGGGGACCTTATGTGTTGTTGGGGATCAAGCCCAGGTTGACTATATGCAAGGCAAATGCTCTACATTTGACCCCAGGTATGCTACTGTTTTCTCCCATTCAGTATAGTGTCTTCATTTTAGTCAGAGTTTCTTCCACTGTGTAAAAACTTTTTAGTCTGAAGTAGTTTCATTTGTTAATTTGTTTTAAAAAGAAAAAAAATTAGTGAAGTTCAATCATTAAAGATTCCTCTGAGGCCCATACCTAGAGAGTTCTGTTTCTAAATTATGGCACTTTTTTGTTTTTTTTTTGGGGGGGGGTCACACCCAGCAGCACTCAGGGGTTACTACCAGCTCTGTGCTCAGAAATCGCTCCTGGCAGGCATGGGGAACCTTATGGGATGCCGGATTTGAACCACTGTTCATCCTGGGTCAGCTGTGTTCAAGGCAAACACCCTATCATTGTGCTATCTCTCTGGTCTTGTAAATTATGACACTTTTAAACAATCTTATACTATCACTTATAGTTATCCATTTATTTTTTCAACCTATTTATTCCAGAGTATGTAGGTGGCCAACTTTTTTCAGTAGCTCAGAATACAAAGGAGTTATCAAATCTCAACAAATATCCTTCTATTGAAGGGCTCACTTTTCTTCACACATATACTCAAATAGAATCAGGCAATTGAGATATTGATGTGGGAGGAAACCATACTATCTGAAGAATTTCCACCAAGGAATGGAGAGAGTCAAGATTCTTCTTTTACCTCTTACAAACTTTAGAGAAAAAAATGTTGACTGGAACAACAAAAAAAAAAAGCTTTACAAAAAAGCTTTTCAAAAAGCTGCTAAAAGAATCTATAGATTGATAAGAAGCAGCTGTCAATGATGAAAAGCTCCTGTGTAGAGTTGGGATGAGTGAAAATGTACAAGAAAGTTATTGTATGGACTCAACGAATTTGAAGGGTTCGTTTAAAAGTTGAAGACCTTGAAGATGGTGAGAGAGAAGACTCCTTGCTTTGTATCCAAGAGCAACAGTAGTAGCCAGAAAGATACCAAACAGAGAGAATCCTACCTGGATTGAAATTATAGTTGTGCCAGTGCCACAGAGGTCAACAGAGAGTGCAGTGAGCAGGAGCTAAGAAGATTGATGCATCCTTGGATGGAGGCAGATGCAAAGAAGCATATGGTGGTAGAGGATACAGATGACAGAGATACTTATCCAGCCAGAGTTCCTGGTGAGAGGAGGATACAGTATGGAGATATGTCCTTGATTCTAGGTGAAGTTCAGAGTAGTATATCAGGATACACCACGGAGACTGAGATGCTAGTACAAAAAACAACAGAGAAAGTGTTCTAGAATAATTTCTCCCCTCCAACTGGGACCTTACAGAATAAAGTTTTGACCAAAGAGAAGATAAATATCAATCTTGTCTCAAACAGAAACTGGTTCCTCCTCCCACAATAATCACAAGAGCAATGGGGCTCCTCTCTGCCCCTCCCCACCCTGCAGATACCAACCCAATTAGCTATAATAGCTTTAGAAGGAGCCAAAACAGTAAAATCAAATCTAAGGAAGCCAAAGTGCCACCTGCTGTAAAAGTGAAGATGAACAGTTCAACTGTCTATGTTGCCAATCCAGATTTTAAAATAAAGAGTAAAAATAGCAAAATGCACAGACTTAAAAAGGTTAACATATGGCAATCCGAGATCTGAAGGGAATAGCACAAGAAGAGAGCAGTCTTTTAGAACCGAGATTCAAAAAATTAATAAGCTGCTGTAAGGAACTAAAAGAGGTAAATAAAATCAAAATAAAAACAAACCATCCATGTGATAAAAGAAAATTTAGAACAACTAATCAAAGAGATAGGACAATATTCAGGAAGAAAAAAAAACCAAAGAGAGGATAATATTCAGGAAGAACAAGTAATGAGCTCAAAATATTATTAATAAAATTATGTAGAATTGAATTTTTAATGAGAGAGGAATCAGGTTGTCAATAATTTAATGAGAGGTTAAGGGTATATTATAGAAAGCTAAATATAACTAAAAGAAACTAAATGGAAAAACAAATCAGTGAACTAACTCAAAAATTATGGTAACATAGAGAAATAAGATATTAAACATAAAGATATCTTTCATAATTTATTTGATTCCATTAAGAGAAGAATCAAGGAAAATGAAAATCTTACTTGGTAAATAATAGCATAACTTCCTGAATCTGGAGAAGATGTTGTACATATAAGTCTATGAAGCTAATGTAGTTATTTAAATGCAAAGCAACCTCTAGCAGGATATACAGCAGATAAACTGTCAGGAATCCAAACAAAAAGAAAATATTGAAGGTGAAGGAAGGAGGGGAGCAGATAATTGATAGAACTCTTATTAGGTTTTCAACAGATACTACAGACTAGATGAGACTGGAATGGCACATATATGTGCATAGACTGTAAGTAATTACACTGGACATATACCTTATACAAAATCAACTCAAAATTGATCAGAGACCTTGAAATCAGACCTGAATTTTAAAAGTACCTAGAGGAAAATATAGCAGAATGCTTCAAGACTTAGACCTAAAGGATTCTTCAATGATATGATGTCATTAGCAAATAATATACAACCTAAACATACATGACTCATCAAACTAAAAAGTTTATAGGAAAAGAAGCATGGGCTAAAACTAAAAGACAGTTGGGTCTTTTAGAAGAAGAATGGTTAATATCCAGGATAGAGAAAATAGTCACAAAGATCAACAACAATAATAAAAATCTAGCCCCCCCCCCCCATAAGAATATGTGGGAGGGAAAATGAACAGACACTTCTTTAAGGAAGACAGATGATCAGCAGGCACATGAAAAAATACTAATCATCACTTATTATTAGGGTGATCCAAATCAAGATGGCAATGATACCAGTAAGAATGACATATATTAAAAATACTGGGAACAAAATGTGTTGACAGGGATGTGGTGAAAATAAGAACTTTCATTCACTGGATACTTATAATAATAGAATGAAGGGATGCGATGGTTTTGAAGGTGGAAACCTGGACCAAGAAAATAGCAAGAAAGAGAATTGGAAGGGAGGGGATGAGAGAGAGAGAGAAAGAGATGAGAAATGAGGTTAGATATCAAGAAGACACAGGTACAACAATGTTATTAAGAAATGATAGACATAGGGGCCGGAGAGATAGCATGGTGATAATGTGTTTGCCTTGCATGCAGGAGGTTGGTGGTTCGAATCCTGGTATCCCCCAAGCCTGCCAGGAGCGATTTGTGAGCATAGAGCCAGGAGTAACTCCTGAGAGTTGCCGGGTGTGACCCAACCCCCCCCCCCCAAAAAAAAAAGAAAAGAAAAGAAAAGAAAAGAAAAAGAAATGATGGACATAAATATCCAAATTATAGAGTCAACAAAATTGAAATCATGAGACCAAACTTTAACAAACTTAAAAAGATGCCTGTTAAGATGGCAGGCTAGGGGTGGTGGAGGGTATTGATATGGGAGGAAACTTGAAAACATTGATGGAAGGATGTTGACAGTAGTGGTGGGATTTAAAACTTAACTATGAATAACTTTGTAAATCATGATGGTTTTTTGCTTTTGTTTTTGTTTTTTGGGTCACACCCAGCAGTGCTCAAGGGTTACTCCTGGTTCTATGCTCAGAAATCGCCCCTGGCAAGCACAGGGGACCATAGGGGATGCTGGAATTCAAACCACTGTCCTTCTGCATGAAAGGCAAACGCCTTACGTCCATGCTATCTCTCTGGCCCCAAATCATGGTGTTTTAATAAAATAAATATTTTAATAAAAATAACAAATTATAGAAAAGTAGCTGAACTAAATTTTTTCTAGTTAAGAAACAGTAAGAATTAGCTACTTGTTCAGAGAAGATATACATGAAAATAGGCACAGAAAAATATATTCATCGTTTCTTATTATGAGGTAATACAAATCAGATTAATGAGATGCCACCTTACATTTATGAGAATGGCTATTATCTAACGGAAAAGAAATAATTAATGAAAATATGGAAAGAAGGAAACTCTTATTTATTCTTGGTGAGAAAACAAATTGGTTAGCTATTATAGAAAGAAATATGTAGATTTTTTTCAGAAAATTAAAGAGAGAAATTTCATATAATCTAGATTTATTCATTGAGTGTTTAGCCCCTAAATACTAAAATACTTATATAGTTTTAAGATTTGTATGTATCCTAATGCACGTTTATTTTGGTGTTGTTTGTAATAGTCCAAGCTGTAACAATTTAATGACCTAGTCCTGATGGATAAAAAGTTATGTTATATATGTATTATATATATACATGCACACAGTTGGATACTTACTATTAATTTAAAAAAGATGAAATAGGCTCCAAACCCACTGTGTTAGTTTTTCATTATATACTAAGGGAGTCTTTATATATATCTTTATATATACACATATATATACATACATACATATATGTACATATAAAGAGAGAGATACAGAATGTCCAAAATGGAGGATTTTCTTCTAAACTCAGAGTAACTAAAAAAGGTTACATCTAGAAACAGGAAAAGCATTTCAGAAACACAATCTTTCTTAGCTTAGTAATAACAGGGGAAATGATGGGGAGAAAAGTAGATTAGTTAGCTCAGGAAGTCAGTTTGAGGCAGATCCCAAGCTTATGGCAAAGGAACCTGACTTGGGAAAGTCTGTTTACATTTTTCTAAAATAAGTGTAACTATATCTACTTTGCTCTATTTTAGAGACCCCAAATTCAATAGTTCCAACACACTAGAAATAATGCTTTTCTTTCTTACCTAATAGTAAGACAGAATTGGTCCTGGTTAACTCAAGCTTTATTGTCTATTATTTTTGGTTTTTACTTTGTTTATATTGGCTTGGGGGCTACAGGTTGGGGCTTACTTCTGGTTTTGGACTCTGGAACCACTCCTGTTAGGGCTCAGTGAATCATATGCAGTGCTCAAGACTAAACCTATGTTTGCTGTGTGCAATGCAAATGTTCTAATCTTGGTACCATCATCTCTCTTGTCCATTCCCATCTTTGTTGTTGTTATTTTTGTTTTCAGAGAGTCGTTCTGATCATTAGCTCTGCTATCTTTAACCTGAGCTTACACATGACATTGGTAATTGCTATTATAAGTATTGGCATTAAGAGCATGGAGGAGCATTTCTAGAATTGTGGAGAAAGTACAGAAGATGGATGTGTAAGTTATGCACAAGTCTATATATAACCTCAAAGCAGAGTACAGTCCTATGGTAAAAAAAAAAACAAAAACTACTGAATGTAGTTGGAAATCCAGAAAATTGACTATTAGAGAAGAAAGGAGAAAGGATTTAATGTAGGCCCAGAGAAGTTATTGCTACAGAGCAGATGAGCCACAGAAATGAGACATCTAGAATTTGGGTAAGAGACAATTTCCAGGAGCACAGTGAAAGCAAATAATGTGGAGTGTGATGTCATAAAGTCATTCAAAGGTAAAGTCCTCTATCACTAATCTGAAATTTCCCAATGTTCATTCGAACATTAACTTATTTCAAATTTTATTAAGAACAAATATAATAGAGTACTGTCTGCTTGAGGTTTCTAGCATTTTACATAAATACCTGAAATTTCTCTATTAGGAATTTCTCGTATAATAGGATTATATTTTGTTCAATAAACCATATTGAATGACTCTTTAGAAAATGCCATTGACTGCTTATTTTATTTTATTTTTATTTTTTTAATTTTAATCATAGTGGTTTACATGTTATTCACAGTAATATTCCAGTTACATATAAACATTGAATCAGGGGAATTCCCATCACCGAGTTGTCCTCCCTCCACCTCCGTTCCCATTCTGCCTCCCATATCCTCCGCCCTCTCCCCGGGGGATTGCTTATTTTCTGAATCTACACAACATAAGGTGTCTATTTAGAAAAACTATGCATGTTATCAATCCCACCAGTGCCAAGAATTTATTGAGTGTTTTTAGAAATACTAAGTTAGTGTTTTTGTTTTGATTAGTATATTTTTGTTTTGCTGTTGTATCATTACCAAATATTAACTTTGAGAGAGTCAATCAGACTCTCTAAGGTTTTATGTCTCCTATATCCATCCATATAAAAAGGGTCAGAGTCCGGTAATGCATTTTACAAAACCAACACAGCCACTTATATTCATATTATTAATCAAATTAGCAATTAAATGGGTAATAAGTAATTAGCCATGGAACAGTGACTCCACTATAATTGTATGCTGAAAGAAATGCAACTGGTCTTAAAGACCTGACCCCTTGAAGGAAATAATTAACACTATTCCTTAAATTTAGTGCTATGGATGGAAAATAAGGTTTGACTTTCAAAGCAATTATTTATGAAGACTGAATCCTTGGAGGCTTATAAAAATGTTAGCTTCACAACTTAGTGAAAAAAATTTATTTAGGTACCTATTTTGAAACAAAGTTTATGTAGAATCTGAAAAGGAATTTGGGACCATTTTTGATAGTCCCAATAGCACGGAGGTATAAACATAATTATGATAAAAATCACAATTTTTGTTATGACATATAATTATATATAATTAGGAAGACTGTAGAAAAATGCTTAGAAGACTTTCAAGGAAGAGGATCAGAAAAAGTTTCAAGACAGTATTTAAGTTCTCTGAGCAATTGTTAGAAATTCAGTGGATGAGGTAGCGATGATGAATAGAAAATACAAGATTATAGGGTATTTTCTACAATTAGAATCATATAAAGAGGAGAATGAAGCCTTTTATTAGCAATAATCATAGTTAATAGTCACAAGGAAACAACCAACTCTTTAGATCGGTTTTTCCCAAAGAGTTTCCAAGTCGTTTATTTAGCAGCAGATTAATGTGGCACTGGAAAACAAAACAACATAAACACAAAACTCCCAGGGTTAAAAAAAGATATAGTTAGAAAAATACTAGGTTAAATAAGGTTAAACCCATTCTATTACTGCTTGCTATGCTGAGCATATAAAATGCAAATGAGTTCTGAACAAAAGATTTTCTCAATAAGAAAAGAGGAAACAAAGTCATTTTGGATATAATAATTCAAGTAACAAGTCAGGGCTGAAGGGGAATAAGGATTTTAAGAAGTAAGATCTGTGTTCTGAGAAGTAGAAAGTGGGCCAGGAATGTGTGGATAGAGGATTCTTTTTTTTTTTTTAAATAATATCTTTATTTAAGGATATTTGAGGATTCTTAATGAATATATAGGAAGCAGCATGAATAAATGAGTATGAAGGGATGTTTATTAATAGCCTACCTCTAAAAGTCTCATCAGGATGTCTTAGCAAAACTCCAGCTGATGCCTAAAGAGAAAATGTAAAATAAAGGAACAATCCTAGCAAAACTTCACTGATTGTGGCTAAGTTTATAGCAGTTTTGTTTTTTGTTCTGCCATTTATGCCACTTATCCCACATTAGGCCCTCTCCGAAATTGGATAGATTTATCTTTTTTCTATGTATAATAGAAATGGCCACAGTGGAATATAAAAGTCATTGACGATTTATTTAAATCATCATGGAAAATTTTGTTATATAAATTATATTGTCTCCACACACTAGAATGAATGAAAGCAGAATAAATTTAAGCAAAGGAAAAATACAACATCAGATCATCATTTCTGCCTTCTTTAAGAGTGACACCTTACAAATTTTTATATTTCTAGAAAAATCTTTGCTAACTCACAGTTGAGAAAATATACTTTGAGGAACTTTCTGTGCTGATGAATTACCATACTCCCATGTGAGCAAATAGGAGTAGATATATTTGCAAGCCACTATTGACATTCATTAAGTATTATGGGCCTGGAACTACACTAAGTTCGTGATGGATATGAATCTATTTAATCTCCATAACATCGCAGGGGTCCTCAAACTTTTTAAACAGGGGGTCAGTTCACTGTCCCTCAGATCGTTGGAGGCCGGACTATAGTAAAAACAAAAACTACGAATAAATTCCTATGCACACTGCATATATCTTATTTTGAAGTGAAGAAACAAAATGGGAACAAATACAGTATGTGGCCCGCGGGCTGTAGTTTGAGGACCACTGTCCTAAAGTGTTGGTATTGTTGTTGGTTCATTTTATAGATGAAGATACCAAGGTAGAGATCAGCTATGACTAGTAGAGATGATTGTATAGTTGAGCCCAAACATAAATATTCTAGTCTCTAAACTCTGAAGATGTTAGTATTCTTTTTCTTCTATGAGTAAAAAAACAATGTCTTTAAAAAAAATCGAGTCTGAGCATTTATACTCTAGCCAGGTATTGAAATGAGTTTAGTTATGTTTATAGAAAAAAATTCCTAGCCTTTAAGAAAAAAACTAGATTAGGTCAATCATTCATAAACATCCCAAAAAAAAGTATAATAATTTTTAAGATTGAAAATAAAAACATAACAAATGGCACTTAGAGCTACTCAGAAGAGTGACCTGGTATTCTTGTTTTCTTAAATATGCCAGCAATATGGGCTGGAGAGATTGCATAGTGGCAGGGCATTTGTCTTGCATGCCGCCAACCCAGGACTGACCCGGGGTTTGATTCCCTGCATCCCAATGTGGTCCCCCAAGTCTGCCAGGGGAGATTTTTGAGCGCAGAGCCAGGAGTCCTCCCTGAGTGCTAGATGTGATCCAAAGAGCTCCCTCCCCCCAAATATGCTAGCAATAGGTCAAATCACAGTGTTATTTGAGTAGGCAAGTTGCCTACAATCGAATGATTTGTGTAACTGGCATAATTAGTGGAAAAAATAAAGAGTTTGTTTTTTCAAAATTATTGTAGATAACTACCAAAATCCTTCATTTCTCTTTGGCAGATGACCTGCTGGCCAAGCACCCATTAACTTCTTTTCTTATTTCTTACCTGACTCAATGTCATGGTCCAGAGCGGTGCTATTCATTATACTGAATGGCTTGCTACCACAGCACTGCTCATTACGAATGACCTGTGTGGACACTTTTGCATCTCCAGCAAAATGACAAAAGACAAACTAGTAGTTCTGGCTCATTTCCCAGTGAACTCTTGCAAATACCTGACGTGTTTTATCATGACTGACAAACCTTTAGCAATACAACATCAAGGAAATTAACATAATCACAGGTTCAGATGAGCTTCTGTGTGTATGTGTGTGTAAAATGTGTATGCTTTAATCCACTTGTATAAGCTGACAGGTGAACTATTCACTTTAAACTTTAAACTCATTCTAGAGCTGTTCTAATGATTCCCTAGTACATCATTTTGTTGACTTAGAACCAGTATACATCCTTATTTTTTTTTGTTATTTTTTGGGCCACACCCAGTGATGCTCAGAGTTTGCTTCTGGTTCTGTGCTCAGAAATAGCTCCTGAAAGTCCCCTCCAGTGGACCATATGGAATGCCAGCTATTGAACCTTGGTCCCAGGTTGCCGTATGCAAGGCAAAAATCTTTCCACTGTGCTATTGCTCACATCCTCCAATACATATCTTATTGCTGGAGCTCCTGGGAACTCTGGATTAGAATTTAGTCTCCATAAATTTGTTCTAAAGAGATAAAGTCTAAAAAAATTATCAATGAGAAAACAGTTTACTAATAACTCCACTTCCTTCTCCTTTTGCTTTTCTCATTTCTCTCTAAAGGCCCCCTTCTCTAATCTAATAGGAGATCAGCACAACAGACTCTTCCAACTCCTCAAAAAGTTATATCTAGAAAGGAGAATATTTGATATTTAGATAATATCAAAAGACATTATACTATCTTTTGGGATGAAAGATCAACACCTTTCAGGATGAATGTGAACCAGTGAACCATTTACAATGGGATGCATCATAATACACATGGGATATAAGCTCTTGGGGAGGTAGTGGAGAAATACAAGCCACACCCAAAATACCCAGGAGTTAATCCTGGCTCTTCACTCAGGAATTACTCCTGGCACTACTCTAGGGGACCAGATGGAATGCTGGTGATCCATCCCAAATTAACCATGTGAAAGGTGAGCATTCTCTTTTGTCTCTCTCCAATTCCTTTTGCAGTGACTTTAAAAAAGAACAGCCACTCGGTGGTTTTTAAGTCAAAAGCATCTTTACTTTTCTTGTTTTCATTTTAAAATGAATGACTTTGGGTATAGATAGTGTAGAGATAAGACCCTCCCCCTTGTGAGCAGCCAATAGCCACTGAACCCCTGGCACTACATAAAGTTCCTAGAACAACCACCAGGAGTCACTGCTAAGAAGATAGTCAG